>JABFQM010000139.1:0-50554 GCA_022816865.1 Zelostemma sp. ZL-2020 | reverse complement strand
CTTTTAAACTTGCGATTACGGTCAACAATCAATTGACGTTATTATGCGTCACGTACAAAAAGATTCAATATTCCATTTCGCCTTGGAAAAATTTAAAAAGAATTTTAAAGAGTTTTCTCTCGATTTATAGTAAATATTAGAACTTACTTCTTTCATGCGAAAAAAAGAGAAAAATCAATAACATTTTCTACGATAATTTGAATTCAACGATAACTCGCACTTCGAGAGAAAAATTTGACCAACAAAAATTGATGGATCCGCTGCGTGAAAGTATAAAAAGGTAAAGCATAGCAAAGGTAGAAAACTAACCACGAGCATTTCATTATTCCGATTAATAAAAACGCCGGGACGATTTTCTATTGAATTCATTTGCCATAGTCCAGAATGAGTATTTCCCAGAAGGCACTCATGCAAATTGCTCACCATGAATCCGAAATTTTAAATGGATGCTGCCATTTTCGCCCCAGTTCTGCGTTTGAAATTTCTTCCATAAAATGTTTGAAAGCTTTTCATTGATAGAAAAAAGCGATGAAATACCGAAAAAATTTGCTTTTCCACATCAACGTTTTTTGCGTGGAACCAATTACAAATTCTTTTTGTTCATACTTTCCTCACCTTCTATCTGGGTAATTTTCGGTACATCCGCGCTCAGTGTCGCTAATGTCCAAGAGCATTATCAGAGTAGACGGAGTAGACAAACACATCGTTTCACTAACGGGGTAATAATAGTTAGCGCGCAGTAAATAATAAAACTAGACACTCCGATAAATTGTCCGAAATACCTGGAACGAGAAGAAGAACTCAGTTTTAAATGCAAGCACATTACTTCGGAACACTTTTTGCGTATTTATGCGTACGACCGACAGTTGGCTGTTGGTTCGAGAGTTGAAGTACTACTAGAGACTAACTCAATCGAAGAGGATTGAATTATATACTCACATATATGTGTGTTCGATAACTGCACGAAGTATTTGTACGTATCTTGTGTACTGAACACAAGTGCAGCTCATGTATGCTTCATGTAATCTCTGCATTTGGTACACTTCGCCTTACTACGGACTAGATCGAATTTCTATCGAATTTTGATAGGAAACTTTGTTCTTTAACGAATTTCATGGCTTGCCTAATATTGCAAAGCATAAATGGAAAAGCTCAAGTCACTTAGTTACGATTTATAACGGAAACGAATTTTTGAATGGAACCTTTAAAATATGTATAGAATTTTATAAACTACGAGAATAAAAATGGGAAGGTCGAAAATAAAAATCGGCGCGTTACCTCCGTTACCGTGTTTGATTACATTTTTCAAAAAAACTATAAATTTTTTATGCATAAATTTTTTACAGCATGCACAGAGTACTGGATTGAAACTTGCAGCTTTTTTTGAAAACAGTGCATTCATTTGAAGTATTAAATCTAGAGCTTTTCATGCGCCCAACTGTCACCTCTGTTATTTTTGAATGTTGGGAGGAAGGGTGCTAAAATGCCCAAAGAAATTTGGGATATTACAAATGGTTTGTCTTCCTAAAATTATGTGAATTTGAATATTCGATTACTTTGATCGCGAAAGCATAAAAACCCAAAAAGGGAGCGGTTCAAAAAAAGCGTTTCTATCAATATTTTACTGCGATGGCTTCATTTTAAATATGTATGCAATATCCATTTAGCGCTTGTCACCGACGGCCCGTTGAATCTCAATTCTGTGTTTTTAACGATTTGTTCGTTATTCAAAATCGACGATAATTTTTAATTTAAAACTTTTTTGCTTGTTTCCTGGAACTTATTCGACTTTATTATTTTATGTTGCAGGTCCATAGAAGCAAAAAATGTTGGCAAAAAGCATCAACGTAGTATTAATTCTCTCAATTGTTGTACCCCCAAACAATGGCATTCCGCGTCGTATCAAAATTGGTACGTATAAATTTGAATTCACTTTTAATGCAATCGAGAAACAGTAAATAATATAAAAGTTATATTTTGTTCATCGTAATACGCACAAAATGCAGGGCTCGGTATTTTTCAATAAATTGAAAAATCAAAAATCACTCAGTTATAAAACATGTTTAACAAATATATTCCACAAGAGTGACTTTGTACGTCTGAATTCGGAACCTAACACTTTTTCAACGATCTAAAAGATTTATTATCATAAAATATCTACATTTTTGCTATTTTTTCCTTCGCATGTTTCCCAGGAAGCTTTCTAAAGTTTTCAATAAATCCGTTTCAATTTATACGGATGATCTAAGTGACGTAAATATATGTACAGACATTGATATGCCACTTTAAAAAAGAACTACGATGTGCAAGAAAGTAGCGTGATAATATATGAAGCGAAACTTTGAAGACGACCACCTAGAACGTACTTGTAAATATGAAGATGCGAAATCACTGTAAGCTTCCTGTCTAATTTGATGTATTTGTCGGGAAAAAATGACACGAAGCGTGCTTGATGTAGATAGAAACAGAAAACTTCCTGGCAGATATTGGACAGTTATTGATATTAAGTGCATTTACAATTTGCATGATATATCGCGCAGGGAATCAGCATTGAAAGTCAGCTTGAAAGCAACTCTCATTTTACTGATACGGCAATGAAATAGAAAGATCCAGTGGCACATAAGCGTAAAGATCGTGTTACTCAGGCTCGCTCTTGTGATTCAGTTTTACGAGTGTACGTGAACCCGCTTTTGACTACTTCCACTCTCGAATCTCTATGTGACGTCGCGCGTGCATGCTACTTTACAACCACTCCCGACTGATTTCAAAAAATCCGCATTAGATGATATCTACTGGTTTTCCGTTAGCAGCAAAAACCGCGTGATACGATTGCAAAAATTACCCATTTTTGAGGCTCACGGAAATTAATTACACGTACATCCGATAAAGATAACTTCAAGAAAATATCGACTTTTATAAACTATCAAACTTCGTTTTGTGTTGTATTAAAATTCCGAAACACGGTGAGTGTAATCATAGTCTTGATTAAACTCTGCTGCGATCCTTGGCGAACAATAGATATGCGTTTAATTAAACTATGCCCGCATAGCTTTACTCTTTTTCCATATCGGTAACTTTCAATCATACTCCTGAACAAACATGTAACTACATCAAACGGAAATAAAGTTCATAAAAAATCATTGCCACCGTGATTATTACAGACCGCAGTGAGATTGAATCGATAAACCGATCACTTTACATTCGAATTATTATTTGAGAATTGTTGCAATGGAAAAACAATTTTTATTTCGTCGGTTTTCACTAAATTATCGTCCGGATGAAATTTCCTCACGGGTTGATTATTTGAACCTGAAAACTTTTTCTGAAATCGGAGATCGTGTGAACGATAGCAACGTTGAGCAATAGTAGTGGTCAAATTGAGAGTCAGCGTCATTGAAAACGAAAGCTCTTCCATAACTCGAACATTGTAGAATAACCCTTCTGGTATCCCAGAGAATTTTCATTGTAGCCAGGAACATTGTGATTCATTGCGCGAACGTTTTCGGCCAGTTTCCGGGCCGTATCTTCAGCTTCCGTTGCATTCAGAACGAACCAACTGTGATAAGTGGTTTCTAGGATTTAAGCCGGCACTAATTCACCGAATTAAGGCTCAACGATTTGTAACTCTGCATTTTCTGCCTGCGCTGTGCTTCCACATATAATTATGATTATGAATAAACATTTACTGTAAATTAGTGTTGGGATCACGGCGGTAAAGGACTAGCGCCCAAACCTCTTCAACGTACTTAAGAATAATTATTAAGCTAAAACTTCGGTCTGGAAATCGATAATGAGTTTAATGAAAATGTCGTTAGTGCAAAATTATGAAAGCGATTCTTGAAAAACCACGTGACTGTGATGCTTTAAATGCATTACGCCAGCGCCGAAGTAATTAACGATTTTCTTGCTCTCTGAAAGTAATCATAAACTTCTTAATCGTCTTGCAGACGCTATCTCTTGGTTTAACCGCGGGCTCTCAAAGTACAACCTCTCAAATCACAATTTTGCTTCTTCCTTAAAGTGTCACGAAGTCCTAAAGTTCGTATAAAAAGTTCGAAAATGTGAAATCGATTTTTTCCACTTGATTCTCAAAAGGTAAATGCGTTTCCCTGCAAAAATCCGAAAAGTGGGACGGTTTATTGTGCTCCGTGAAGCCCTTTCTCGCCTAAGTTACGTAAAATTATTTCTACTCGAAGAAATATGTGATGCAGTCTTTTTTCAAGCTGTAAAAGACGAATTTAGGACAATAAACTTTCCTATCAACTACTGAACGACGAAGGAAACTCTCTTTTCTGTATTCCTTAACAACGCAGCGATCCTTTTACGCTGAGATTTGAGACGAGGTTACTTCTTGGCAAGACCGGTCACGGATAAAGTCCTTGAAAAGGTCCCTCTTTCATCCTTTCATTCAACAAAATTGGCTGCGATCCAAATCCCAACCCAGCATCGTCTGCTAAAGAATTCTGTATTATGATAAGGTGCGAGTGCTGCTTGAAGAGATACCTCTAAAGGGTTTTTGGATAGGCCAGCGCAAAATGGATTTATGTAATCGTTCTTAGGACACGGACTTACTCACTTTTCCATCAATCGATAAAAATTGAAGTGTATTAGCTTTTGACTAATTAGAAATATTTAAAAAATAACGACCTTCATTGATCTATACGAAATATTTCACAACAGTTCGAATCACAATTGTAGGGAAGACCGGCAACGCTTTTAACTTTTCTTTTAATATAATGTTCACCAATTTTTTTAAATTTCCAAAAATTGAACTTGTCTTCTTTATTATTCAAGAATAGTATCTGTTGCATTCTACATATTCAACACTTCTACAATAATTAATAATGAAACTATCTGCGTCATTATTATTCTCTGTGTATTATGCCATTCTTTCACACTGTTATTCATCATTTGAATGGCAAGAAAAACCAACGCTGGTGAATTACTCAGAAGTGAAAATTGCTAACGATTTCCCAAGTGTCTCGTTACATCGCGCGTGAGAAACCAAAAAGAATTACGAGCTCGTTCATTATTCTTTACGCCTTTAAGTCCCTTATATCTTGTCTGAGAACTCGCGACAACTGTCCTTATGCGACAAAATACATTGTTATGAGAACAGTTAAAATGCGACGACGTTGTTAACGAAATCTTTGCTACATATATTAGATAACGCAAGGGATGTCGGTGAAACCGCGAATGTGTTCAAAAGCTGAGCTGAATATCAAAATTGAAGAACAGTTTCTCTTCCCGCTTTTCGAAAGCCGCGTATAAAAAAAGGACACGTAATGTACAGATCGTGACTGGATCAGGAAATATGAAGTAGATTCGTATTTGAATAAAACGGGATTCCGAAATTGGGTCATGTCGGCGCTTTAGTAAACTCTGATCGAAATCTTTTTCAACGAATCGCTGCGTGGATATTCGTATCTTCTTCGGATCTTTAGGAAATCTTTCTGAGATCATTATTAAATGTAGAGTAATCATGGAGTTGCTTCCATGAAAAATCTTGTATCCTTTGAGAGAAAATCGGCAGTAATGTAGTTTCGTTACTAGAAATATGGTTTAGTTAATGTTAACCTCTGAATTCTTTGTCAAAGTGCTCGCGTTCGCCAACTTTCGAGCCATATTACTTGAAAACTGAGAAAAAAAGAGCTTCAATTTTTTGCTGATACTTTTCTTACATATTTCAGCACATCATGTTACTCTTTTTATCGAAATCCTTAGAAGGGTTTTTACCGTGTATCAAAAAATGTTGACCGTAGCAATGTTTCACTGGCGAAGTCATTCGAATTTTGCAAATACTTTCGTCTTATTTCGAAGATTCCAAACAACATTCAAGAAATCGAGTTCGACAAAAGATGCGACCTTCTACAAAATGATTGTTCGTCTTATCAAAATATTTTCAAATCATACAAAATGAACGCCATTTCATTGGATTCATCAGATACGTTACTCTCAGCGACGCGATGTGTTTTACATACTAGATTTGGCCCTTAAACGAGCAATTAAAACGTAGTGTAAGCTATTACTAAATTTTTCACTCGAGTTTTAGAGGAATTAATGAATTTCTCCGTTTTGTCCGTGGCACGACTTGCAGCCTCGTTTATCGGAGGCAGCGCCATAGCAATGAATTGCTCCGGGTCACTCCGAGCGAGCGTCTAGACGTGATGATAATACAGAAAAGCAAGGACCGAATCGAGAGTAGTTCCTCTCACCCTCAAAACACGCCGAAACGCGATCCTTAAATTTCCGAGTAACAGAGATCTATGAAATGAATATCGTAAGATTTTTCGATAATCACTCACGGTATTGAGAACCGTTTTGAAAAATTGTAAGCTGATTCGCGCAAAACGTAAGAGCTTATACATTTTTCCATTAAAAAATTGGGTCTTTCATTACTCGGTGGGAAAGCTCAAGAAGTTTACCCTCAACCTTGATGGTTCACCATGAAATTTCGGAGGTTAACCCTGAATTTCATAGTTAACCGTCAGTTTTTGAGAGAATTTGATGGTAACCGTGAACCCATGATAGTTCACCCTGAAATTGTGATGGTTCGCTTCGAAAATTTGATGGTAACCCTGGACCCATGATAGTTAACCCTAAACTTTCAAAGGTCCGCTTATTAAATTTGATGGTAACCCTAAACCCATGATGGTTTACTCTGAACCTTTGAAGGTTCGATTTTTAATTTTGATGGTTACCATAAACAATTGGCACCAACCCTTAACCCTTGATGGTTCACATTGAATTCATGAAAGTTTTTTTTGTTAATTTGATGGTTACCATAAATATTTGATGGTTAGAACATGACGTTTGGGATTTTCGATAATAAGAACCATTAATACAATCAAGACAGTACATATAGTATTACAGATTGATGGTTTTATTATTAAGTTCAATAAGTGGTTCAATGCCGCTGAAGAGTTCAATTGTCAAGTACGTTATTTCCGTGATTTTTTAAAAACTTATTTGTATTTGTCAATTATTATCTCAATGTACTATATATCAAAATTACCCAATTCGTTCGATTAGTTTTTGTAATTAAAACTGAATTTCAATCCTGTTTTACGTCTCAAAGATATTTTTATCGTGCTCCAAAACATTGTTCATTTAGATTTCTACGTAATAAAATTTTCACACTAAGGAATATGCGTTATCTCTGTAAATGTATAAGGTTTTTTTTTTTGCAAGAAGCTGCAAAAAACTTGCGAACTGCATAAAACTGCGAAAAACTGTAAATAACTGCGGGAAACTGCGAATAACTGCGAAGAACTGCAAAATGCAGAAAACTGCAAATAATTGCAAAAAACTGCCAAAAACTGCGAGAAACGGGCGAACTGCAGAAAACTACAAATAATTGCGGAAAAATGCAAAATCTGCGAAAGACTGCAAACTGCAGAAAATTGCGAAAAACTGCGAATAATTGCAAAAAATGCAAAAACTGCAATAAGCTGCTAACTGCGAAAAACTGCAAAAACCTGCAAAAATCTGCACAAAGTTGCAAAAAAAATTTTCGTAGTTTTCTGCAGTTTGCAGTTTTTAGCAGCTTTTTGCAGTTTTTGCAGTTTTTTGCGATTATTCGCAGTTTTCCGCAGTTTGCAATTTTTTGCACTTATTTTCAGTTTTCCGCAGTTTGCAATTTTTTGGAGGTTTTTCAGTTTTTTGCACTTTTTTGCACTTTTTTGAAGCTTTTTGCAGTTTTGTGCAACTCGTTTGCAGTTTCTCGCAGCAACCCACTTACGTCAAGGGTATGACATATGACAGTTGTGAAATAGTCCGAATATTTTTCGAGAAAGTAACAAAATTTCGAAGTATTTCGCAAGAAAGCGAACAATTTTCTAAGTCCGCTAGCGACGGTAGCGAGCCGTATGTACGTAGTGTTCGCGGTTTGCCCTTGCAGAGGCACCGTGGTCCAGTAGGTAGCACGCGGGAATAGTGATCGGGGGTCTCGGGTTCAAATCTTCGATGTGGTAGAACGTTTGACGAAAAAAAAAGTTCAACAGTTCCCTACACAATGGACCCTTAAATAAGATCTACAATTTAGTCTTTAAACAAAATGTATACTCAGTGAAGAAAATTTAATGTACACAAAGTTGGGACTAATAATAATAATAACATGACGCGGACTTCTATTTCAGGTGTTTTTTTGATTCATTAATTTTTTTAATTATTTCATGGTTAACCCTCAATCATTTCCAGGTCAACTCCCAAATATTTCATGGTAAACCATAATCCATTTCAGGGTTTCTATTAACCCTCAATTCATGGTTAACCTTCGATTGATGGTTAACCATGAATTCCTGATCGCGAAATAACACCAAATAGTTGATGGTTTACTTTTCATGGTTAACCATCAAAGTTAAGGGTAAACTCATGTGAGGGTCCAATCATTTATGAACGGTTGAAAGCAGCAAACTCGGCATATGAATCCGTCAAAAATTATTCAATCGCATTACCCGTTGAATATTAATGTTTCTGTTTTTCAAAGTGTTATAAATCGTTCATGAAAATACCCGATTGGATATCGGAATCAATGATAGTTAATTAAAATATAGAAAAGTTGTTTTAACCCAAAATATTATTAAAAAATAGCAAAAATATCAACCAGGATCGCACCACGCCCCGGTAGGTGTCAATAAATCTTTACTCTACACATGTTTATAGTGATAACATAGAAGCTACCTAAATTTTAATACATTATTTATAGTGAAAATAAAGTGTGAATCTTAATAAGGATTTAATAACCACAAATGATACAAGTAGCGATCACATGATTTGTATTCAGCTTGGCTACTGTTAATCATTTGCGGAGGATTGAACATGTTGGGTAAGGTTCGGTTTACCCGACCCTTTTGAATGAATATATGTTAAAAACGATTCCGGCGCTGCTGTGAATCGGAAAAGTTGAAGATACACGATTCACACGGCTGCTAGTGAATACGACTGCATACAATCTCGTTTATTGTGATCTGCGTTGGTGCACGCGCAACGGAGAAATGCTACTGATTCTCTCCCTAGAGAGGGAAGCTTATCAATGTCATTACTTTGTTCGGGATCTTCCAAAGAGTATGCCTCTTGCAAAGTTATGTTCATATTATGTTCGAAGATAAAGCAACTGGTATTGACGCTACTGAATACAGCATTTATGGTCTCAAAACTGCCTTAGAAAACAATTGGTTATACAATATCTTATACAACGCAATTGATTATACAAGACACAGTTGATTATACAAGACAATTGATTATACAATATCTAACGTTGTTATTAAATTGTATCGATTATAATTATAAAATGTTTACCGCGAGTCTCATGGCGGGACCACGTTATTTTCCAGACAAAGATGTTCATTTATGAAGAATCGAATGAGGGATTCTCAAAAAGCGTTGCATGATTGCAAATGTACATATACAAACATGCCAACGAAATTCGCGATTTTCTTTTATGCGATTTCTCAGCTTCTCTGGGTTGATTAAATTTCAACTGACGATTCCCGCGAAGCTTCGGTTCAAATTTTTACTTCTCTTATTATACCTAATTTTCAACAATTTTTAGAGTTTTATTCTTTATAAAAGACCTTAACTTTTGCACGGAAAATGCGAGTTTTCCTGAAGTAATCCGGAACACGAAAATCAGTGCTGGCCCAATGATTGGGTGCAGCGCACAAAAACGATTTGGATAACATGAACTAAATGGAATCAAATGGAATCTTTCTTTCGTATTGTTGGGGTACCCTGAACCTATTTGGGGCATTTTCTATTACAAAAACAAGTAATACCATTGTAATTGGTATCGTCCTTTTTTTCTTTCTGTCCGAATCAGCGGAACAAGTTCCCTTTTCTCTTTAGGAAAAGCAGCAAAAATGATATATAACTGATATATAACGACTATATACATACATGTTTATACCTAAGAAGAAATAATGAAGATCAGACCTGATCGCTATAATCAAATTCGATCAGCACTGGCTAGGCCTGAATAGATCTAATGAATCCAGAAAAGTGGGCGGTCCAAGTCTGATTTGGTCTGGTCAGACCTGAACCCAGAGCTGTTCAAGGCCTAAGATTCATTTCCCGGGAGGTGTTTTAGTCTACAGAAAAAATTTACCAAGTCTAGAAGAGCGCCCATCAAATGGTGATCGGGGACAGAGCCCGGTTGACAAGTGTCGAGTAAAAATGAAAATCTCTGCATGCCCTCGTAAATTGCGATTCTCGGGATCATTTTCCGCTCTTTCAAAACCACGAACTCTGATTCCCTGGAAGCGTCTCCCGTCTCGAAAGAATTTCGTCGACTGAAATCTGCGAAATTTTTCCATGCTCAATTTCGGTTCTATATTTCAGTAGAAAAAACGAGGTTTCAGCACTCACAAGTCCCCGAAACTTCTTCGAAGCTCTCTTTCTTTTTCCCTTTCCGCAGTCCGATTTTGTTCAGGTGATCTTCCATTCTGCGCTTCGCTCTTTCGAACGTGCGACTCACACTAAAAAACGAATATCGACGAATGAATTTCGTTGGTTTATTTTTGGTTTTACGTTTGAAAATTGTACCCTCTGACGTGGGGTCTGGACATTCCTCGTCTGTGACCGCGATGGAAACTCGGCTGTTTGACGAAATTACTTTCCGTGGGAGATTCGCTGCTTTCATGACTGTTTGTCGACTCAGCTCTGTTGTGGTCTTTGCGAAACCAATTGACTAGAAATTTGCAAATCTCGGTAAAGTGTGAAACGTCGGAATTTTTTTAAATTACGAAATCTCGAATTCGTTACCAATGCCTCCGATTTGATATTTCGTGCTTCTCCTCGTCTTGCGAGACCTGTAACTGGGCTCGCCAATGTCCAAATTCCTCTCGCTCTGTCGAGGAGTCAGCACGTGGTGCGGCTTTTTTCTGATATTTCCCAAAGGGCTTTGACTCACTTTAGCATTTTCTTCGCTGACCTCAGTTTCCAGCAAACTCTGAAATGCAACATCAGGCATTTGAAAAGTCGGAGTCGAAGCAAAATGAAAATATCAATACCCCTTACCGCGCAAGTGGACGAAGTGCTTCTTTTCTTGAAAAGGGATTTTCGCGTCCCGCGCTCTTCGCCTGTGAAACTCGAGTCACCGGTAACTTCCACTTTTTCCTCCAAATCGGCTTGATGTATATGCCTGAAATTCAACGTTTTTCTCTTTTCTAGATCCCAAACTTCTGCGAAACCGTGTTTTTTTTTCGTTTTGGAAAATTCGAATTTCTACCTGATAACTCGAGTCGTTTGGACGCGACTGTTGCATCGTTTATTCGGTCGATCGGCCGAGTCCAAGATGCCGCTAAGTGCGACGCGCCGAAAAACGCCGCCGTGAGTTTCCTTCACGTAATTCAAAAATTGCCGCAGGTCGCAGTACAATGAAATGTTGTCCTGTAGCTTGAGCTCCTTTGACGACTCCACGAAACGCGTAACGAGAACTTTGAAAACGCAGCTCATGACTTGGCCCTCAATCCCTCGCAGCCCGTGAAACCCGGTCGCGTAAGAACTGCCGGTCGTCGGGGCGTTGGCGCCCGTGGATGGCGAACCCCCGGCACCGGCGCTCGTTAAATTACCTCCGAAATTCGTAGCATAACTGTTTTGAGGAACAGTGTCCGGAGATTTACTGGAACCTCGTTTTTGATCTGAATGACAAATTTGCAATTTGGCAATTCAAATGAAAAATGAGTGTTTCTCTACGGTGATTTATGAGGGGCTTTTAAGTTTAGGAAACGGCGTGCGGATTTCCATTGATTCATGGGGTAATTGGCATAAAAAACACGTAATTGGCGTGAAAAACACGTTTACGATTATGCTAAAGTTGAATAAACTATATCAGAACATCCTTCTTCAATTTTTATACTTTTTTTGTATTCTTAAATAATTTACACAAAAAATACCACTTTAACATATTTGATGGAAAGTTTTCTTTGCTCAAAAAATTTGAAAAAAAAAAGAAAATAATGAAACACAAATGGTTCGCGTTCTGCTATAATAACATTTACGAGCTTCTTCAGCCGAGTAAAAAATCTTTTGTCAATCAATTGAGAAAGAGAAAACTCGATCTTGAAGAAGAACATAATTATGTATGTTCAAAATGTTGATTGTCGCAATATAATTGAAAAAAAATTGATGTTTTTTTTCTGCTCCTTATAAAATAATATAATTAAAAAATAAACATCAAAAAAATGCCAAACATCAAAAAAACTCACTCAGTGGTGACAGAAGAGAAGTGGGATCGACGCAGAAGCCAACGAAAGCGTGAAAAAAGTCCAAAATTTCGGGAACCGGTTGGTCCCGCATCATCGATCGTAGAAACCGCGCGAATTGCTTCGAATTGGCTTTGTGCAATTTATTGAGAATCATCTGGGCTTGAGAGCGACAAAAATCCGTGTGCGGCCCTCGGATTCCCTCGGAACAACCGTGAGGACAACCCAGATGCCTCAAAACCCGTATCGCGCAATTCATCAGTAAATTGTGAGGCGAAAACTGCTCCGGCCCATTATTGTCATCGTTTATAGTTCGGGCTGCATTGAATTGCATGGAAGATCCGTGTTTCATTTTCGATCCACTATCGCCTCTATTTCCGTTGAGACCTAGATCCATATGTAATAAAAATCAATTTCAAATTCCGTTCGATCAGAACAGTGAAATCTCAGGAAATGATCCTTAGGCCTGAAGAAACTATCATGTCTGATTATACCTAATCTTTGTCCACAACCGAACAGGTCTGATCAGATTGAAAAAAGGCTAAAAAACTTTCGAGATTCTATCAACTCTTTAAAAACAAAAAACAAGGAATCAACAAAATATTTCTTTGAGTATGAAAGAAATAGTTTGTATCTGATAAAACCTGTCCAGATTCAATAAGATCTGACCATGTTTAACTGTGTCTAATTTAAACAAACCATCCTGCGTAATTCATAATTATCTGATAATTTTCATAATTCAAATGAATCTGATTATCTTGTAGGACAAAAATTAGATCTAATCAACCATAATGATGAGATCTAATCAGAGTTGTTCATGCCTGAAGTTCATTTCCCAGAATGCGATTATATTACCGGGACTCGTGGCCAACATTTCATCGGAGTGATAGTATTGCCGTAAAACGCCCATGTCCAGAAGAAGTTCCGCAAGATTCAATATGTTTTCGCAGACTCTTAAGGTGCAGCAAGTATTGTCACGAATGGCTACGGCGTGCAATGCCTGATTTGAAATTTGAAAAATAAATTTTCAGGTTTTTCTTTGCTTTCCGTAAAAAATACCAAGGTGAAACATGCCTTCAGGACCACACGATAATCGATGTCTCCATCTTTTGTAATGTAGCTGGAAGATCCGGGAGCTTCTGGGAGTTCGTCGCTCGTGTAAGTTATGTTGGAATCGGTCTGCGATCTGGCGAGACTCGGTTTTCTTTCATGATCCAATCGATCGTGCATGCTCATTTGGTCCAATTGACTGTCTATCGATGCCTGTTTCACAATGTTCAATTGCGTGACTCTAACGCTTGACTATGGAAACGTTTTAAATGAAATTAAGGGATTTTTGTACTGACGTGTCTTTTAATGTAATCCGGAGAAGGTATCGGCGTATGTTCGGTAACCGTTATAATGGGAGCAGCGTATGATTGACTGTAAAACGAGCTCTGCTTTCTTTCGACCCGCATGTCTCCGATGTATCTAAAACGGGGAATTCATTACAGCAAAATAATAAGAAACGACTGAAAAACATTTATTCACTCTGAATATGCCACTAATCGTGCTATTACGAAACTACTGATTTCTAGCTTTTTTGTCTGGTGATAATGCGTTGATATGCCAAATTTTTACAACTCAGTGGCATTTATAAATCATAACTGACTATAAAAAAATTAATAAAACTTGGTTTCATGACAAGTTGAAAGTGAATGTTTTGTTCGAATGCAATTATTGGCCATGAAAGCGTAATTTTGAGCCGAGTATTAAAATTTAAAAAACATTAATTCGTGTAAAATATATAGTGTGCAACATATCAAATCCAAAAATTACTAATTTTTGAATGGTGTAGAAGTACTGGAATGAAACTTTTGCTATTTGCATAGAGACAATTAAACAATTGTTCTTTCTCAATCGGGTTTTCTAGTGTGAACATGCTTCATTGAAATTTCATGCGCATTGTATCAGGAGAAAGCAAAAACCTACACGACTAATGCACTACAAAGCGCAAACATCAATGACTTACCCTCTCGCGGTCAGCTCGTTAATCAAGCAGCTGAGTACGAGTTCGGGGTGAAAGGACGAACGAGAGACAGAGAGAGTAAGGGGCAATACAAGAAAGGAAATTAGGTACTGATAAAAATGGAACGTACATTTGAAACAGAAATCTTTATCATAAAATCAATGTTTGCGGTATGTAGATTTTTCGGATTCGATAATTGTTTGTTTACAAATGACGGGTGAATAAGATAAATTCTAAAACGGGTAATTTTTACGTACCATCGACTATCTATCTTCTAAATGAATTTGCTGCAACTTACATTTCTATCGACTCTTCTAGGATTTAAATTTATTCACAAATTATGTACAAATGTAATTGAGAGCGCAAGGTTTGATAATACTTTTTTTTATTCGTGCCTGCTATCATCTACTTCCTTTTATCGAATCATCTACAGGTGTCTGTATACTTTTTAGTACTAGTATGTCTTCCAGGTACGTACATACATACAGAAGAATTTATAAAAGTAGAAAAAAATACATGTACAGCAAGAGCAAAACATAGAAACTTGCAACAGTAATGTTTGAATCAAAAATTAATAATTTCTCACTAAAAGACATAAAACACGATTTCCCGAACGTCGGCATATTTATGGAAATATACATGTAATGTAACATTTATGCAACATTTATTATGCAAATTGTGATTGACTGAATAATTTATAGAACTTTTTACTGACACGAAGTTCGTAAAAACGTTCATTTAATGAAATGGGGTGTTAGTCATTCGATACAAATTGCCATAAGTGACCGCACCCGTTCGAGTCGGAGGAGAAGCCAATAAAACTTATGTAATTTTCGTAAATGCGTATGTGTGTACGAACAATTGGACGTTTAGTAATATAACTACAAAGGTTCGTAATCATTCAGAATCGATATCACATTTCAGAGACAATTTCTTTGACGCATTCGATTAATACGTCGGTTCGTATATATTCTGTTCGTCAAATTAAGATAATTAGATTTTTTAAATGCGTACCTTAAGCTCGGCATACTTTTCCCTTTGATCAGATTCGAAGGGTGCAGCATGGAGTCGACGTCTTTGGCGTCAAAAATTTTCGAGCTCGTGGAATTTTGTCTTGTCAAGTGGTCTTCCCCGGCATCCAAACTTCTGTGACACTCCTGGGTAGAAATTTGGTAAATTTGGACAAGGATGATTGAATTAACGAAATTTATTCTACGTGTAAAACGTGGTTTATTTACCTGGTCGTGCGGCATTTTAGGCTCTTCCTGGCCGATTTTCTCCAGTGCCTTTTCAGACTTGGAGAGCAGCTTTGTCTCCACAAAAGCTTTCAGATCTGCCATTTTCATACGTTTCTTTGTTTTTTCACTGACCCTTCTGGCGTGATGACTCGAGTCGACTTCGGCCGCTTTGTAGGGAAAATCTTTGTGTATACACGGAGAAAAAGTAGAATGACAAACTACCATAACTTGGGGTAAAATGAATCCAAAATTTACGATCGTTTTTCATAATATTTGCCCAATTTTTACGAATAAATTGAAACAATCGCGACAATAAATCTTCAAAATTTATAAAATTATCCAACTTTTGAGAGACGTGATTAAATTTGATTTACCAGGCATTCCGGTGTCTTTAGTATCCGGCAGATCTTTCGTTTCGTCGTGTTTTCGGCCATCGGAAGTATGAAAAATAGAAACTTCTATTTTCGGAATAGGAAGCGAATTACTGCGTCTTCGAGGCATGCACTGCATCGACGGAACTTCCTCATTAATTCTGCGCAATCTAAGAAAATAAATGATCAAATATTGTGCAGAGTTCAAGAAAAATTTGTTCCAGATTTGAGGATGGAAAAATGACGAGTACCGGTGGTATAAAAATTGTAAAGCCCAGAACACGCCCTCCTCTTGCCACTGGGACACAAAAAGGCACCTTAACACGGCCACGTCGAGAAAAGTGGCCGCGCAAACATCGGCGTCAATCGCCGAAATCGAAGACGTTTTTTGACTGTGAAGCGCAGCATTGTCGTTTGGCAAATCCCACTGCTGAGAAAATTTACCTTTCAGAGTCGCGTCTTTTTCTGATTTTTCGTAATGATCATCCTGGTATTCTCTAAGAAAAAAAAATTAAAACGGCCTTATCAACCACTCAGAGGACAAATTAATCAATTTTGATTACTAAATATTACCCGTAGTGTGAAAATTTCTGGCCATTCGTTTCCGCGCCTGTTATGGCCGTAACTTGCTCGATCGTTAGTGTCGACGTGGAAGAGCTCGTGGTTCGACCCATGGCGACGTGAAAAATACTGGCCTCGCCCTTCGAACAGCCGAGAATCGTGTCACTTTTCATTCATCAAAGTTTTACACGAAATAAAACCCGAGCAATATTTACCGCGAATATCGTAGACACCTCTTTAACGCCATCCATCATCCTATCAGATTCACTAAGAGATGGTAACCTGAAAATAACCTGGAGACAGAATATCGAGGCAAAGTTAATACTCGTCTTTGAATAATGCTAAAATCAGGATTACGATCACTCACAACGTGTTCGTCTTCGGTGCTTGAACTTTCCTCGGGGATGGTTTCGGGGAACACCGTGTCTTTGGGCGACGAGACCCAAGCACTCTAGAATTTAAAAAGGGAAGATCAATTTCGAGTATGAACACAAGAATTTATCCGCTGGAATTTACCTCGTCGTCCGGTGGTCTCTTTGAAAATTCCACATTCTGATCGGAATAACCGACAGTCTGACTTGGCGGACTCTCAGGGTCTGAAACGTTGAATTTAAAAAACGTTAAATGAACAAATAAATCGAATCCTTTTATCTATCGGAATTATCCGTGTTTATTTGTCGACTTACTTCCACCAGTAAAAACGTCATCAACTTGGGATTGTTGATGCTGTTGCTTCGTTGCTTTGAACGAGCGATTCCACAGCGCTCGCGGTTTTGGACGGCATTGGGTCGTAAAGCAGGTTGCGTCCGGATGGCGACAGTCGTACAAAGCAGGCCAAATTTTCATGCCGTTCTCCAAACGGAGGTTCGATTTAAAATCAATGTCTTTCAAGTGGTTACATAACGGCGCGAAAAGGTAAACGAAGAGCTGAAAGTTTTAACATTACTTCGCAACAGCTCGACACAGTTTTCCATAATTCATCGAAAACATTTCAACGTCCAACTCACGCTCATTGAGGAAATGGGGAAAACGTGAAAGAAAGGATTGCTCGCTTCGCATTCGGTTTCCGCACACTCTTCCGCGGAATCCAGCAGAAACCAATGAACGATGTACAGAAACGTTGTTTCCATCGTGCTCAAACTTAGAAAATCCTTCCTTGAGTGATAAAAAAAATGCATTTTTAAGTAGTCTAAAAATCGATTCACAGGGAAGTATTGTCCTGGAAAATTCGAGCCCACCTGTTATGTAAAAGGTTGGCAGCGGCGTGGAGAACGTAAGGGAAAGCTGTTTGTATCAAGCGCCATCGTGGTACGGAGCCCAAAATGTCCCGCAGCGAAGGTGTCAGTTCATTGTGAATATTTTGAACCAACACTCTCTCGATAGACTATATCACGGACAAACAATGAGAGCGCTTTGTTTCCTTTGTATCCCTTAGAACTCTCAGGTACAAAGTAGAGCTGAACGATTTTCAATCGTCCAATTTACTTTGTGCAAGATCGTTTTCAGATGAAACGAAAATTACGAATGTACAAACTTACCACGCATGCTTCTTTCATTTCCTTTGTTCGAGTTTGATTGCAATAAAAAGACATCGTTAGTATCAATTAAAAAAGGAAATATTGACAATTTAGGAATAAGAAGAAAATTAATATGAACATATTCAATTGTATAAAAACCAGATAAGAATGAAGTAAATTGACAAAACTCTAACTAAAAAAATTGAGCAGTACTTACTAATAAATTTAATTACGATTTAGAATTTCATGCGAAACATTTATTTAGCGTTGAATAATTGCTAAAATTCATTGTTTTTTAAATCAAAGTGATCGATGCTCGTCTGTCTGCGGTGGCCCATTACTACTGTTTTTCAAAATTAATGCAAAAATACATACACAGACATGTGTATCGTGTAATGCTTGTAAAAATATTCGTATCGCAGTTTTCTATCGGACTATGAACTGCATCTCAGAAAAAAAACCGACTCTGGTCAGACCAAGTATTTCCTAATCAAAATATTCAAAAAGATTACGCAGTTAGCTCTATACATTTACAAAAGACAATAGAATACAATGGCAGTAAAAGCAAAACTGACAACGTCCATGCAAAATTGCTGCAGCACATCAGAGACAGGATTGCAAACTTACATGATGACCGGGCGCGTGTTGACAGAACTGCAGGTGACACGTGGAGACGGCCGCGTGGAGTAGGTGATTTCGTTAGTGCAGGTCGGGTTTAGGCAGGAAATGCATAAAATAGGGAAATTCAAGGACGGCACAGTTAAGGACGTTTCACGCATTTCGATATTCGATTAGATAAAAACTCTCTTCGTTCAGTATTAATTTAACGGTTTGTTTTTCCTCGCGATTGAAAATAAAAAGACGTTGACAAAACTTGGGTACACTGATAGACAGCATTTCGTTGTTGAACTAAAAGCAAGGACAAACGCGAAAGCAATTTGGGTGAGACAACACGTCATTCTTGGACACAAGTGTGCGAAAAGCGTTTATCATAGTTTTTAAGATTCTTTTTTTAAATTCTGTTGAATTATTTACCACTGATAAATTCCACAGTGCACAGTGCGAAGAGCAGTGGAGAATGGTCTAGGTCGAAATCACTTCTAGAGTTTGATGTGAAACTATTAAATTGAAAGTCTTCATATTCTGCAACCTAGAACATTCTCTTCTATGTTTATTGCATTTTTAAACAACTTTATTTTGTGCTTTAAATTTTTATTGATTTTAGCTGTATTATGTTTCGCAGTTTTTATTAATTTTTGCATTAATGTAAACTGCTTCATTTACATCGTAAAAATCTTACCGGGCATGACGCTTCGTGAAGCTTTCCGAGTTTCGGGCGAATGAACGGCCTGAATGGAAATAATTTTTACACATTACTATCCTTTGTAGTGAGTTTTCAGGATAAGCAATTTCGTCGACGTGTAAGTGTTTCTGTAAAAAGTTTCGATACCGACCTCAACTGTCTCCAGAGAAATAATTGAACCGGGATTGGCACAGTATCCTCGTTGCCGCCGTTGGCTGACCGGTGTTTATCCATGTTTCAGTTAAGATTTTGTCTACAACGACCACAAGGAAGTTTATCCATAAAGTTTCCTGAGAATTATGCCCGGAAAATGGCACACTCTGAACCAAATACAGTTTTGAATTGTAAATGAGTCACGAAAACAAACTCTGAAAGTAAACTTTCGATTCAACAACGCGCGTCGAAATTTTGCAATAATCTCGTAATTCACCGATTCCTTTATTAGGTTGTGATCGATCGAATGATTTTTCAAGCGGATGAAAAGGAGACTTCAATTCCAAATACGAACCGCTGTCCAAGGTTACGGTCCAGCGATGGCGATAAGAAGTGTTGCTTTCAAAAATATCGTAGTTTGACGATGAGAAACGGATGCAGATACGCATTGAGGAGAAGAGCGGGAAGCAGGAGATTGACCAGAGCTCGTCATGGTAAAGAGCGGGAGCGTTACGGGAGGATCACGTGTGGTTGTAACTCGGCCCAGTGGCCTACTTCCGGCATTTAAGGGATAGTAGACGCGTTTCGAGATGAGGATTCTGGGTGCGTGCAAACGGCACGAGGGTGCCTCGTTGACTGAACGTTTAAGAAAAGAAGGGATGAAGAGGGAGAAGGAGCGAGCGAGGACAGGACGGAGAAAATGGAAGTGCGCGCGCGACTGTCGGAAAATCCAATGCGCCGTCGTCCATCGATCAGACCAGGAATCTGCTCGCTGGACCACCCCTTGCTGATACGCGTCTTCCTTCGCCCTCGTACTGCGTAGACGAGCATGTATCGCTTTGTTGACAAGACCTTAATGTGTAAAGCAGCTGGAAATCGAATTTTTTTCCAATTTCTTGTCTTGCGAATTTTCGCGAGATACCGATTTTTCGGGGATTTAATTGAAAGCATTTTGTCGTTTTTCCGAACTTGACTAGTCATTTTTTTGAACTCTTTCAACGTGACAAATTTTCGCAGCCTTATAGATGAAGTGCTGGCAGTGATAAAAATGTTTTTCCCATGAATAGAGCAAGCAACTATTCAAAGATTTTATGAGTGTAGAAAATGGAAAAACGCGGAATGAAAAATGTTTTGAATTGGAGTTTAGGACAAGGCGCAACAAGTACGATCCAAAAATGGCAGAAAAGTTGACGATTAATCTTTTTGCCTCAGATTGTTTACGTTACTTCATAAAAATCTAGTTGCAAAAGATCTTGGCAATCGAAAGCTCGGACTCTGCCAATTATTATTGCGCGCAGACTGTGAAGACCAAGGTTCAATGAATCTCTGCGCCTTAATCTTCAATCGATCATTTTTTCTAGAATTCGTTTTCATTTAAATGAATCAGTTTCGAAAAGCGTTGTACTTAATTGCAGAGAAGAGTGCACAAATCAATGTTTTTAATTCGCAGATTTATTGCTTTCGAGCACTCAACTTTCTAGGTTTTATTTGGCCTTTGCGAGCCATAAATTTGCTCAAGTTTTTATGAAAGAAATAAGGAATGTTGCTCAATGTTGCTCAAGCCGGTTGAAGTCTAGAGAATTTGTCACTGTTCTGTCTGCAATTTTTCGCGGAACGTTTAGTTTTATTGGCAGTTTCGTATTTCAAAATGTCAGAATGCGACTTTTCGTTCGCGCTACAAAATTATAAATCAATAATTGGATGAAGAATTTCAGCCCATCAACACTTTTTGGTGTTTCAAAACAATATTAACAAATAGTTCAACATTCAAATGTGACAGTTTAACCGTGTGAAGTACGTGACAAAACTGTTGTTTTCAGGGTTCTCGATTATTTCTACTTCGAGACTTGAAAATCTTCTATGTTCATTTGTTTGGCACTTTTGTTTATTCAGTGTCAAAGAGAAAGAATTCCATCATCTGCATTTGTATCGAAAAACATCACAAGAATCATAACGTCCAATGTAACCTACTCAAAAGCATATTGTGTGAAAAAATACGATCATTTCATCTTTTCCAAGTACGTCAAAATCGCTATATTTTCAGAGAATATTTGATTCTCAAGAGCGTTAAATTAATTTTTTACTTCTGAATTCCAGACTCATTTAATGAGACATTGACTGAGCTTGCAGTAAAAGAAGCTTTTTCAACTTGAAAAACACTTGCAGGTAATGAAATGAAAATTCCTTTTAATTACTCTACAAACACTCGACAAAAATGTTAAAACTTTTAATTAAAAATGTTCTTTAGAACGCAACCTTGGAAGCGATTTTAATTGCGAGAGAAATGGTCCAGAGTGTTATGGTCCACAAAGATCAAGGCGATTCGAACAGAAATGACATACTGCAAGAATCCATCGAAATAACTGAATTACAATACGACGTTGACGCTACTCCCACGCAGGAAAATTGCAAGGTAAAAATATTACGATTGAATCAATAATCAGAGGAATTTCTTAGCGTAAAAACGATGAAATGTAACGCGCTCAACTTTTCCCATTCCTTTTTGGATCAAAAATTCGAACCTCCATTCGAAACGCTTCACAGATTGAAATAAAAACTCCTCTGCAAAAGAAGGTTGAAAGATCTAACTGTTTCGTGAAAGACGTGGTCGAGGATCTGAAATCTGCAATGGCGGAAAAACAGAAGGCATTGAAAACGGCGAAAGAAGAAATTGAGGCTTGGGAAGAAAGGGAGGAAAAGTTGATTCGAGTGATCGAAGTTCCGAGAGACGATTTGAAAAAAAATCCACTCTTGAAATCATCAAAATCTGATCCGTGCTTTGGTGAAACTGAGTCTAAAAACTTCGAAGAGCCCGGTGAAAATTTCGAGGGAGAAATCGAAGATTTACCGTCTACTTCGAGCATTCTCAAAATTGCGTCGTCGACTCCAGTGCTCGCTGGCGAACCAGCTTTGGACTCGATGCCCACCGCGAAACAAAAATCTTTGACCCTCAACGGCTTGATCTCAAAAATGTCCAAAGCGAAAGCTCTTTTTGTCAAAGAAGAAAGTCCGAAAATGTCAAAGAAGAAACATTTCCGGCACTTCTTGAGAAAATTCGTCCCCTCCAGATTTCGTCGCGACCGAAATGGAAATTTAGACTAATTTTACGTGAATCTTAATTTTTTCAAAATTATTTGAGCTTATGTAGCAGTGTTTTTGCGAAGGAATTAAAAATACTTTGAACATTTTTTGTGCATCACCAATTCTCAGAGTTCCAAAGAAACTTTTCACGTTAAAATTAGAATTTTAGAAATAAAAAGCTCGAATGTAAATCATAATCTTATCACACCGACAGAAAACTTTCGAACCTTTTTCAAAATTGTGATAAATTGAATCTTAGTTAAAGAAAAGTTGCATAATCGCGACCTTCCGTCGATTCCTCGAATCATTAACATTTTTGTGGAAAATGCAGTTGTCATTGAATCAATAAGGGTTTACTCGATGCATCCGATGACGTTTCAATCCTCAGCGGAAGTCTTTCAAGGTCAGCGCCGTCACTTCCCGCGTCATTCAAATCCCTTGACGAACTAAGGAATGGGAACAGTCTCGGAAGGTCCTGAGACTGTTTTTGGACCAAGGCGTATTTAGCTTCGGTGTGGCTCTCGTTTTCTCCCGAAAGCTTCGGGGATACCGCAATTCTCGGGTGTCTCCGATCCGAGCGCCCTCTATGTCAATAAAATGAATAAGCACGCTTAATTTTGCCCGCACTTCTGATTTTAGCTTCGTTTAGTGAACATCCAGAAGGCAAAACACATTCGAGGACATGGTAAGTTTTCTGCTTTTAGCTTTTCTTTCGAATTGACTTTCTTTTCCGACCATTCCTTCATTTTTCCACATTTACTTTTGCTTAGTTTTCACTCGGGAAATTCTCAAATTCATAAATCCGAACTCGTACGATCAAGACCAGTGGATTTGTACTCGTAGATTCAATTATTATGCAATTACATGAGAAATTTATTGTTTTTAACAGGCAGATCTGAATCCGAGGGATGTCGAAAGTGAGTATCGCGCACGGGATATACTGCGTTTGAAACGAAAGAAAAACGATTGTTGGTGAAATTCGACGGTGACAGTTTTTTGCAATACGAATCAAGTGAAGTGGTGAAAATTTCGGGGAAAATATTAATTGTTTTCAACCGTACGGAAGCAAATTTAAAGTTCATAGAAAAGTTTTCTTTCCTTCTTTTTCGAACCGATTACGCAACGGCGTGAAATGCTCGTGGATTGACGTGTTCCAATTGGGAAGTCCGGGTATCAAAAATAGTTTGGACGCTGTTCTTATATGGCGGGCTAAGGGTAATACGAACCTGTGAGTGAAGTGGAGTGGGGGGACGGAAAACTGTGCTCGCTATACATAGACTTGGGATATTTTTAAATGAGATAGCTGCATACCCAGGACAGGGCGTACGAAAATTGACGTTTCGATAATCCGGATAAACAATGTTTCATTGCTTACAAACTTTACAGTTAATAAATTAATACATTTTCAGACCCGTATGAAAAAAATTCGCAATCAATTCCAATTTTCGCATGGATAAAAACTAATTTTCTCGATATAAAATTGAAAAATTAATGAAGATCTAAAAGAAATAAGAACTAGGGTATTCAAAATTGACGAGTTTCCTCTCAAAGGCGTGTGATTTTTTCAACTCATAAACCACTATCAGCATTGAAAATTGAAAATAATTTCCATAAAATTATTCGAAAATGTGTATCAGAATAATTTTGGAGTATAGAAAACCATGATTGCTAGGCTATTTTCAGAAATAGGTTTGGCAAGGTATTTTCGTCTCATTTTAATAATAGACTGTATCACATATTTCACTTGTCAAAAGTGCATTTCAAAACTGCGAATCGAAGAAAATATTTCACTTAAATATTTGCGATCGTTTTATTCTCTCGCGTCAAACGAAAGAAAAAGCATTATTCATCATGGAATTAAATAATTGATCTTCAGAGGCAGAATTCGCCTTCTCCATCTACGACGCTGACGGCAGCAACGTCATCGATTGCTTCGACATTGGAAATGTCCTCCGCGCCCTCAACCTGAACCCGACCAACGCGTCCATCGAGAAATTCGGTGGCACGAAAAAGAGGGGCGAGAAGACGTTGACGGTCGAGGAATTCTTGCCGATTTTCAGTGACGCCAAGAAGGACAAGGATCAGGGAGTCTACGAAGACTTCCTCGAGTGTCTGAAACTTTACGACAAACAGGAAAATGGCACGATGTTGTGCGCCGAACTTACCCACATGTTAGCGACTTTGGGTACATACATTTGATTCTTTAAATTGTTGCAACCACAAGTAGTCGAAATATTTGATTCGGAAAGAATTAAAAACTGTTATTCAATTCAGGTGAGGGTCTTAACGAAAAAGAACTCGAAACTGTGGTTGCGGATTGTATGCCCCAAGAAGACGATGATGGTTTCATCCCCTACACTCGTGAGTATTGAACTTTACGATTACCGGTAGAAACATTGTCCCAAACGGTAAAATCGAGGTTTCGAAGTCTCCTGTTTGCTCGAATGGCGTGTCTGAACATAGTAAATCACCACACGCATGATTCCACAAATACATGTCTGAAGTAATTTCCAATTAATTCCAATCACAGTCTGTCAACGATTTTATGTCAAATAATTATCATTCTTTCAATGGTCACTTAGATTACAAATTTCAATGAAACATAAACCATATTATATCAAACATTGTACAAAAAACTCACTCAGCAATTCAAATTACAAACGTTTCATGTTTCTCGAGCAATCAGTGCAATAAAAAAAAGCTGAGAAAAAGAAAAAAAGTCGTTATGATTGAGCAATGAAGCGCACTTGAGCACGCACGAATTCATTGTTCCGTGCAAGACTCCGAGTCCATGAAAATCATGTGCACTTTGCACGCGGAATGTCCCCCTTAAAGCACGGAGCCGCCCTTATTTCGTCTAATCAGTGAGTTTTCTTTCCACCACGAGCTATCGGATTAGAATTTTCGCGGAAATCGTTGATCCCCTCGTGAATGTACCGAACCTCCCTCTCGTTTGACCTTCCCACTTTTATCATTTACAGCGTTCATCAAGAAGTTTATGACGTAAGTCCAAATGCCATCGACAGAGCGGTCGTCAATCGTAAGTACATCCTCCTAAGTACATCCTTTGCTCTGCCTGTACCGTACTTTGTCCGTCCGCTTTCATGTGTCGCACTTTATAGGAAAACGCAGAGTTGCAGCGCCGCAGTGATGCTGAAATCGATAACCCGCTTCTGCCGTAGACGAGTGCGAGCTTTTACCTTCCCCCACTTTCCTATCTGTGCCGTTGCCTTTTATACGGATTTTATGTCATTTTTATTAACAATTGAAGCAGTTTGTTCCATTATAATTTCATTCAATTATTCATCATTGATGATCATTACTTTTATTCATTAGAAGTAATTTATTTGAGGTTGGAAAATGCCAAACGAACGAAACTCAGTGCAATACATTCTATTTTGAACAAATTCGTTTGTCTGTCCGTTCATTCGTTTACGGTGTAAATTGCCTCAGTGATTTTTGCCTTCGAGCTTTTTTAACGTGCTGGCGAAATGTTTTTTTTTTTCATCAAATACTTGAATTTTTGCTTTACGTTGCCAATTTTTTCGAGCTACGAAATCGCAATAATTTTTCCGAGAAAAGTCGGCTTTTATGATTTCATGTCTGATACGAAAGCTCTGCTTATGACGAATCGTTTTTATGTAACAATGCACATGAAAATGTAATCTTTTGTAATTTTTACAGTGTTTCTTAAAAACTTGTGTGATAAAGCCGCAGCGGAGTAGTGATGATGGTCATCGAAACATTCAAAACGACACACAGGTCATTCAAGAAAACTATTGATGAGGCGTTTGTCAGCGCTTATCACAGTCGCCAATTTTCATCAAGCACCCCAGAATTTTGACAGAGCGACGCTCTCCTCATACGGAAACACAAGATTACACGGAAGCACAATGAAAGACATTTACCATATAGTTTAGGAATGTTCATTTTGCACAAAGGGAGCCAAATTTGTATTCTTTGTAACTGCTACACGTGACTTTGGGCTTGAGTGAGAGATTAAACCGAGCCGACAGAAATGGCCACGTTGTTTTACACATTTACTTATTGTTATTTTAATAAATCACATGTTTCCCGTTTTGGGAAGTGTTACTATCCACGACGCGTGTAAATTTACTGAATAAATTACCATTCCTACAAAGTTGTATTTTTTCTTATGCCCTCCTCTCGTTTATTTGAAGTTCCTGGAAATGTAAGCAACTCTTCAATTTTGACTGAAAAAGTAGCGAGACTTTTGATGTAATTGAATAAACATGAATTTACTGTATTTTTCTCACTTTGTATTAAAGAGAAACCAAAGTTTAACAAAACCTAGAACAACAGTTTCTCGTTGGTAAACATTTTTGTCTTTATTTCATTGAAAAATAAAAAGAACAGGGGATTCTATCCGCTTGGTAGAATATTCCTGAATAAAAAAGGCAAAACTTGTAAAATAACTTTACGAAGAAACCCTTCATTTTCGATGTGGGAGTTGTAACGAGGGATTGTATTTCTCGTGAAATCAATTCACATATTTTGCCTTTTTCATTCGGAAATGTTCTACCGAGCGGTGAGAATTCCGCTGTTCTCTTTATTTCCCAGTTACACATAAAGCGTCAATTTACTGACGTTCAATAAAAAGTTTTAATCATTCATTTTGATTCTTTAAACCTGTTTTGTTAATTTTTTTCAATGTTACTTATGTCAGTGTAAAACTGAAAAATCTAAGAGTATTAAAATTGAATAACTCGCTGAGCGCTCACCTAGCTGAAAAATGGGACTCTTATGGCTTTTTTGAGAAGAAAAAAAAGAAAATAACCGTAGTTAAATGAACAAAATAATAAGTTGTATAAAATTTTATGGGGTACTTTTTTTCCAATAACATTTTTTGTGGGTCTCTTTGGTCGTGAAAAAAAATTAAAAAACCCAAAACATTTTTAACCTGTGAATGTTAAGGTAGATGTCCCAGTAATGGACCATGTCCCAGTAATAGACCGGGCCGTGAAAGAAATACAAAGAATGTGATTATTATTAACTTTTTCTACAAAATAAAAAGCTGTCGTTATCTATAAAATTGTCGTTATCTATAAAAATAATTTTCAATTTTAATCGTAATCACGTTTTTCCCAGCCATGTTCATTACTGGGAAATTCGTGCTTCTGGCTACTTAATTGCACGTAATTAAAAAACTGATTACAACTGTACAAAAACAAAAAATGTAACTTGTTCTTAAGAGAATTCTGCATTGTTTACGAAAAGAACAGAATCTAAATAATAAGGTGACGAAAAAAGCAATAAAATTTGGAAAGTAAAAATAATTGATATTTAATGGGTTGTTGGAGTTTCTCAAATTTTCATTATTTCAACAAGAAATTTCGTAGAAAAATTCTTTAAACCCTAAGGAACAATTTTTCCACTGGAAGTTTTACGTCGCTCAACTTTCATCGCTGACTTTTTCGATTTATATCTTGCAAAACATGAAATTTTGTGCGCACTGATTTACAATTAAAAATTACTTGTTTGTCATTTTCATCTATAATTAATTGAGCTGTCGCGATTAATATTTTTTTAAACATTGATTGAGGGCTAACAATTTTTTGGTGGTTTTAATTTTTTTCTCACGAACAAAGAGACCTAAAAAAAGTGCCCTATACAATTTTATACAACCTGGTATTTTTTTTCATTTAGCGACGGTCATTTTCATTTTTTTCTTCCCAAAAAAGCTGTAAGGGTCATAATTTTGAGCCGATCGAGCGCTCAGCGAGTTATATAATCCGGACTTTCAATTTTCATTACTGTAAATAAAACAAAAGCCATAATTGCTATTCTTATAAATATTCATGACATTATAATACCAAGCGTGTAATAATGATTTAAAAATTGAAATATTTAAAATTACTATGGGCTTCGTGATTGAGACAAGTAGCAATTATTTCGAATCATCATTTTTCATGTTTTCTCGTACTTGAATCATTCCAGTCGGTGATTTTATTATCATAATGACGTGAGTTTTCCACGTGTTTTTCACAGCATAATAAACACTTCTGTAAGATGAGATTTCGATCTATAAATAAATCGAGCGTTGTACATTTTTTAAAATAAAAAACATTCAAATAAGGACCAATTCTCCAGTAGGAAAGTTTTAAAATTAAAATAATTCAGATCGACCAATAAAAGCGGAGACTAAAACGATTAAAAAATACCGCTGTTTTCAAGTTATATAATAAAGGAATGGAAAAAAAAATTTTCAGCACTTTTTCCAAAATTTAAAACCGTTTGACTGGAATCTTTCCTTTTCTTTTTGAAATGTTTAAAAATCCTCCAGTCGAGTAATTATACCGTAATACAAAGACTTCATTGCCAACGAGGAAGCGTGAAGAGGAAAGATTGAAGTGGAATGTATCCAGCGTGAAATGCCCGAAACCGTCTACGTGGGGGCACCCCCACAGTGATTCAGACGAAAAATGACGAAGGAACTTCAGACCCCAAGCAGGAAGGGCTCTACTGGGGTAAAAATTCGCGTACATTCATCATTATTCTTCACATTCGTCGAGCTACATATTTCCTTCAATTTGACGTACAATTTTATCATGTTTCAACCATTTCAGTCCAAAAATATGCATCGGACGTCAATGGTAGCACGAACACGCAAAGTTCATCGTGACCCTTGTCCAAGAGCATCGAATGAAAAATGCATCCGCAGCGTTCTTATCTATCGCGTCGCGGTGCGCTGCGTCGCCGGCGAAGAGGAGATTCGCGAATCGTGTGATTCCGGCGCGCTTCGTGCGTCTGGTGTGGGACGTTCGGACAAACCCGGCAGCCCGGCAGTCAAGCAGTTCGTTCAAACGCGTCGTCGAAATTGCAGTGCACCGCGCTGTCTTGTCAAGAGTTCTGAAACGGGAATTTCGCGGGCCTCGAGTGTGTAGCATTTTTTCGTTGGCTGCTGCTGCCCGTCGAGGAGACGATGACGGACGTTCTACGAAAGTTCGACGAGCCCAGCAGAGCGGGAAAACTCGCGGGCGTATCGTCTCCCCAAACAGGTACATTCGCAGCGGCGTAATCTACGCTTCTCGTACGTCGCTAGATAAAACGATAACGCACTTAACGTATGATTATTTATAAATCAAGAGGTATATTATTAGTAAACATCGTCGCGATTGGGGCGATGAAAGCTCGAACGTTACGCGAGGGTTTTTTACCTTTAAAGAAAAAATGAAGACTTTCCTTCACATTCTCGATTATTCTCGAAATGGTAACTGGTCGAGAAAGTGATCGAGGCAGCGGGAAAATGCATTGGAAATTGGATTCGCTTTCGTTTGAGTGCAAAATCGACGAGCAAGTGGTTATTTTTACTGTCCCCTTTCGATCTTGCGCCGGTGAATTCATTGATTCTCCGGCGGGAAGTGTTTCCTGAGAACGGGTTTGCGAGGTTGAGAAATGCGAGCGAGTATTATGTAAATACGAGGTTTGACCGTGACATCGGATGTATGAAGTAAGATCATTAGGCTCGGGCGTATGCATCAGCATGCCGAGTTCGCGATTAGTCGAAAGGCCTACGTGGTGTTACGATTTACGTACTTGGGTCTCCTCTGAGCCGTGCAGGTGAGCCCAGGCGTTGCATAATCGCAGAGATTACATGTCTCGTAGAAGAAAAATCACGCCTGTCATGGCGCATTGAAAAATAATTCATTAATCCCAGCACGCAGTACCGCCGCACCGAGACGACATGTATTGTTCGCCATTTTTCATTTCACGTACAATTGCCCCGAAATCGTGAAATGGTGACTCGAAAATACCAAAAAAACATTATTGAATTTCCGTAATAACTGCATAGATAACGATAAATTTCACCGAATATAAATGCTCTAATTGAATTAATAACTTCAATTTTCTGAAAGGAAAGAATTAATTTGTCTTGGAGATTTATGACAGTGAATAGTGGTGAACTTGTTATTTTAATTTGTTTTAATGAGGACAATGGCTTGAATTAAGTAGTCAGTTAAGTTATTATTAAGTAGATTCGTTCATTTCAGGAGGTAGTTGGCGTTGAGTGATCAATTTTGTTAAGAGCCTCATGTATGATCAAATCATCAAAAATGTAACAAGCCCGGTAATGTGAGACGTCACGAGATTCAAACAGGTTGGCGTGGAACTTTCGTCGTTGCCCCAATCACGTGTCAGCGCAATAGAATTTCTATTTCTTCATACCGGAATTACTTGTTGTAATCGATATTTTTACCGAGTAAGTAATTACGTATTTTTTATTATCACCGAGAGTAAACGCATTTTTCACAAAAAATAACTGACAATTCAACGGCTGCAAATATTACAACCTTGGAATCATGAATTGAAGTGGGTTCAATAAAAATTTGTTGGTTTTTCAGAACAATTATTGAGATCGTGGAAAATTAAGTGTCAGTTAAAAACTTGTCAATTTCTAATTAACCTTCACTCGCTATTACTTTGGTCCTTAAAAAGGCGGCGATGAAACAATTGGCAAATTACTGCGGCGATTGTCAATTTAAAAACGATAATAGATGTAGGCGTGTGTTATTACATTACATAATTTTTATCGCGTTTATCGCAGTCGCGTTATTATCAACCTTCCATTGTTTGCAGGTAAAAGTTTTATTTGAAGTCGGCAATATCAAATATTATCTTATAACACCTCGTATACTCTCCTTATTATGCCAACTATAAATAACATAAAGTTTCATTGAAATGTTAAGACGATTATTCCTTGCGTTCGGGAATTTCATGCATGAAAACGCATGTTGGAAGCACTATAAATAATTGCTAAGGATTGTAGGAAAGTAAAGATTGAGTGATTGCGTTGAAAAGGAGGCCTGTGAAAGAGAGCAATGTTGAATTTCCGGGGCTTATTCGCCGCTTCCGGTGCGCTGCGAACATTGTTCCGCGTAAGTCTCGGCGAAAACAGATTGATGCAAATTCGACGACGCCTGCGGTTCCCTTCGTCGATCTAATTACAACGATCTGACCCAGATCGACGTAATCGCATGAAATCAACGTTATACTTTACATGTCACTGGCGCTAAATCCGAAATTTCCGATTAACAGTTTACAAAAAATGCAAACCTTTAATGACGCAACTGTTTAATCCACAGAAAATTTCATTATCGATTGAAGAAAGACAATAATTTTTTAGATGCGGAAGTTTAAAAATCGAAGGCTAAGACTGCGAAGGCAAATGTAAATAATATATTATCATCGATCGTGAATCGTTAACTACATTACGCGTCATTGTTGCACCTGAATTGCAACAAAAGTTGCAAAATGTCAGACGAAGCTGACCTACATGTCAGGGCATTTTCTCAGGGATAATAATTGCCCAGCGCCATTTTTCCTAGTTCGAAGTGCCTTCAGACACGGGAAACCGAGGTCTTTGCACTTTTCGCATCGCGTTTTTTCCCCGTGAATCGTCCCGTAACTATTTCCCGCTCAGAATTAGTCGTTTATTGTACGTCGATTTGACGTGCATGAGTCGCGCTCCTCACGAAACTAAACTTTCTTTGTGCTCCAAGCCAGAGATATGATAATAATGACTTGTCTCGCTTTTATGTTTTGTTCCTAAATTGATTTCATTTTTCATCCCTCTTCGTTCTCAATCGATAAAACTCGCAATTAATCATAAGGTGTCCTAAAAAAAACGGCTTGAATTCATTTTTTAAATATATTTGTGACGGATTTTGTATTTTTGAGATTAGTGTGAGGGTGGGAGTGGTGGGGGTGAAAAGTTAGGTTATATTAGGTTAGGTTAGGTTATATTAGATTAGGTTATATTAGGTTAAGTTAGGTGGATTAAAGCTTCCGCGGGAAGAACGATGACAAAGTTTGACAAAGACCGGGGGTAAAAAAGGCAGTAAAGGAAAGTTCAACCCCCGCCTCTTTTACCCCCACTCTAATGTCAAACTTCGTTTTCATTTTCCCTGCAAAAGCTTGAGTCAGCCTAACCTAACCTTATTTAACCTATCCTACCTTTATTCTCGCACTAATGCCAAACTTCTCTTTCGATTTGAAATAATGAAACTTTCGAAATTATTATACGAGTTGTAAGCGATTCAACCATTTTTCTTGTAGTTTCATGAATTATAATTTATGTTAGAGATATGAACTGAATATGTTACACGATAAAATTATGTATAGTACTAGAACTATTTAAAAATGTAAAAGTAATCAATAATTTAAATGCATTTAATCGAGCAGCAATAAAATTTGCAGTAAAATTGGGGACAACACATATTTAATTTTGGAAAATAATGAAATTTCCCCCTTTACATTCCATGTTCATCGATGATAAAATCAAATTGTCTTTAAAAGATTTGAGCGTGAACAAATTCTGCCAAAATGCAATTGCATTTAAACGATTTTGCTTAACTCCACATTCACTGGAAGAACCACCTAACTCCAAGATTTTGAATGACCACGTTTTTGCTAGAAGAATAAGTTGATCAGTAAAAATTCTTTCAGCAATAAACGCAATATTTTTTCATTTAAAAAATAACCATTCACACATAAAATCGTAATAACTCACAAACTATGCAATTATAGAGTTGAGCAGTTCTTTCGATCAATGAAATAAAATTGTAGATTTAATTTCTCAGGAAACATGTCAGATTAATGTCTCGTTGAAATGAGGAACCGATTTTGTGAATGGCTGAAAATTGAATCGTGGGAATGCGAAAGCACGAATCAATTGCGTTTAATTAGGTGCACTTAAAATTCATCGGTTTCCCAACGTAACGTTACATGGAAAACAAACAAGTTTCCAATTATGTGCGCCGCGTACCGATCAAACCATCGGGTTTAGAAAATTCTACACTCCCGGAGTGACTCCGCGTTTGGCCTATTAAGACGCCGCGGCGTTTTCTCGAAACTGTCAGCGGCGAGCAGCTCGTTGTCGAGTTCATTGATCGGGATCAGCAACCGCTTGAGTTTTCTCCGATGCACTGTAGCATTGAGAGGCGAGAAAAAAATATAAAGAAGACCATCTCTCGGCCACCCCCGACCACGTATCGATCTCTGGCGAATGGCGCCGTTGACTGGTCCATAGAATTTTATTTCTTCAAGTCAGCTATCGCGATTAATCAATGTTTTATTGATGCGTCAACACACAGTTTCGTGCAAAAGTCGAAAGTACTAGTACCGATGTACTCGGGAAAAAAATGCATCAGCCCATCGAAAAGTTCTCGTTATTAAATGGAGTAACATAAAATTTTTGGTAGACAAGTATTGCAAAATGTGTAAATGCTAATACTTCTATTTACAGTCGTGAATTATATATTATGTTCTACTTTACACGCAGATTTGCCTCGGCTCGAAAAATGTCTCGTGAATTTCCCGTACACTTATATACGATTTCAGAGTGTATCGGAAATAAATTATTTTGCCACGATCAACGTGCGTGGCAATAAATGAGATCCTTGACTCTTTTCTCGTTTGCATGAAATTTGCATTGTCGATAATAATAAATATAGATGAATCCTCATTCACGTCAATATTAAAATACACGAATATTATATACGAATTCGATTACCGCACGTGAGTTATTTAATGAATTCGCACATAATTTACAGGCGTAGTTATCGGGATACAATTATAACAAAAAGTTCATGAAAAACGTGAAATATAGCTGAGTAGAAATAAATTCGTGAATTCTAAACATGTTTTTTCAATAACTGGCATTGTATTTTATTGACACGATAAACTTAAATAGCATAACAATGAAATATTTTATCGGTTATGTCTCGTGTAATATATTATCATTTATAGCTGAATCAATGAAAAACCCCGACGATGCTGCAAAACAAATTCGTGAATTATAAATTTGTTTGTGTACAACTGACGTTATTTTATTCGTAAAATCGACTCAAAAAATATACGAAAGTGACATTTAACACGTGTTCATGATCTGTTTTGGAGAACTTGAGCAACACCGTCAAACTATTCAACCGCAGCTCAGTTTCGTTAAGGCCATCAAGAGTGATAATCAGTGACATCACGCGACCGGAATGATTTAATTTACGACAATATTTTACATCACTCTGGATACCTATACTTGAAGATGAGTCGTTTGTACGACCTATTTTATACCCTATCGGAAATTCTCTATAAGAACTTTTACTTAATTGTCTTTTTAACGTCATACTTGATCAGTTTTTTAGAGTACAAAGGATAAATCATGTATTCAAAGGGTTGATGTATTTGAAAGGTTCTAAATATCGATCTTCTTCCTCATTTTGACATTTTACAAACGTGTATGTGTACACCTAAGAAGGGTGAACGACAAAGCTTGGTCGAGGAGTTGAGAGGGAAATGCTGGGCCAAGCCAGACGCGGAATCGATAATAAAACTGAAGCTGTGCTGCGCAGCATCAGTGCTCCGTATGTGCTTTAGGGAGGCTGAAATGAAACCCATTTCCCACTGTTTGCGGTTCACATTTTATTTCTCAGAGTATGAATTCATCACTTCACTCTCATCCGCAGTCGGATAAAACCGATCAAATACAATTATTCACTTAATTATGAATTTTATCAATCCTCAAAATTCACTTTCATTTCTTCCTTTTTGTAAAATGTCGGAATGTAACAGATAATCCGAGTAATATTTCGGGGTGGAATTGAATGTGCAATTTGTTGTTGTCCACGAAATGGCACACTTTTAGCAAACGCTCACGTGCACGGTAAAACGATCGATCGAACCTCGACACACCCTGCGCCAATTATTATTAAGTCTCGATGCCGAGGCGTAACTGATTGTCGGTTCAGGATGTATATCAGTCGCATGCTGTCACTAATTTCGTCCCGCGACGACTGGCATGTCTAATGGACCAAATCATCGTCTTAACCGACCGAGAATTATGCGCTGACAAAATCGGATGTCCTCAACTTGAATCGATTGTATCGATACGACGCTTTAAGATGTCAAAAACTTGACAGAAAATGGAATTTAACGCCGAGAGCGACTGAAGCGCGAAAGTGCGTGATGTGTACTTTTAATGCGTTGATTATCTTTATAACGTAACAATGGATTTATAAAATAAATGAAAATGAGGAATCCTCGTTTGAAGTTACCGAAGCTGATACATAATCAAAGTCTCGTCGCTAATTACATAATGTTCACGCATAATGTATGTTAAGAATTACACACGCGAAAGCACACGAGGTCAAGGAACGGTGTTAACGCGACGATAGTAATTACTGCTCAAGGAACGAGTTGCGTTGCGGTGGCCGTGTGAGTCCCGGATTTTTACATAATGGTATTCATTCATGGTATTCGTCTTACTTCCACTGCACAAGAACTTTTCGAGATCAACGAGTTCGGTTTGCTACACTCAGAGAATAGTGTAGCATCGTGATTTTGTAAACTCCGTCAAATATCGTTTTGTTCCATCGACAAAATTCTGGCGGTCAATCGTGAAATTACCAAAACTCTTTTTAAAATTGAGACTAGTCAGAATCATGATTTTGGTTCAATAATATTGTTCAATTTAACGGTGTTGAATTCTTTACGTTTTATCGTTTCTCTTTGAAGATCTTATTTACAAATCGCACAAATTCTACAGGGAAAATGAGAACATTTGATTGTTCAAAATTTTCGACAGCAATACAAGAATTTGAATTCTGGGAAATTAGACAAAAATTTGCTCAAAATTTAAGAAAAAAACTTGGTCAGTTCAACAAATATATCTTCAAGTACATCATTCCGTAATAAAAAAGTAAAAGAAAAAATTACTATAATATCGAATAACTTACATAAATTTTTTGATCTGTGCATTTCAGCGATGAAAGTTTATAAAAGCTTTTCTTTTCTTCGAGTAACGTTTAGAAAATTGACAAAACTCTTTCTATTTGTTCCACAAGTTTGTATAGACTTTTTTTCAGTACATTGCTCGTAATTAAAGATTTTTTTTCGAACAACTTGTTCCCATGCCAAAAAAGTACCAAATAGGAAAATTAGCTCTTTCACGGTCTGGAAAAAGTTGGGAAAGTTGGATCTTTTCCTGATCTTGAAAAATGTGTGATTTTCAGCAGCAATGTTAATTTGGATAACAGATGGGAAACATTCCGAAGTTTCCTTATCCGGTCGATCTCGATTCTCTGTTGAAATGGTGATCCAATTTTTTCTCCTCGGGCAGCTGAATGCTAAGTTTCTAACTGCGCGTGGAGGAATTCCGAATTGTCTGAATTCCATTAACTGGATGTGACTAACGAGCTCCGTTTCTGTAACGCTGACTTTTAATCTCTCCAAACCTAGAAGATGGCACCAAAATAGAATCCTCATCAAGTCCTAAACTGCTGTTCGGACATTACAAAAAATGTTACAGTTCTATCGCGTCAAAATCAAGTTGTTTATTACGGGAATGGTTTCCAGACCAAAATGACATATCCTGCAATGCTTTTAACACATGTTTTCAAGAGGCTTCGTCTACAGTCCACTCCTCTTTTCGTCTTCTCTCGCAGCCAAAGCAGTTTGGCGCGCTTTGTAAGCTTCAGACGTTTCAGTACACCTCATTGTTCCTTTAAGAACAGGTTGCTTTGTGTTTTCTTTGCTCCACAATCGTCGGTTTCAACCCACATTTGCATTTACTCCAATTCCATCGCAGACACATTCACCGCAGACGAATTTACGTAATGACGGAACGGAAAAATTTAAATCGGCATCGTTGAAAAATTCTTCGATTCATTACTTCTCGAAATTGACTAGCGCATTCGAGATAACGTAAGGTGATTATCGGAAACCAGTATCTTTAATCCTTATTGCTCGACAAACGAATGCCGGTACCGGCAATAGATATGATGATTTGTAAATTATCATTTTTGCAGAACTTGTAATCGACATCGTTTTATCATTTCCGAGTTTTACCCCAAGGAATTGACGTAATTTATTATTTCCTTGAATTAATTAAGCGATTTGAAAGAAAGGTTCGTTCCTTGCAGGCACACGGTTCGATTGCGAGGAAAAGATTTCCCAAGGAAGAAAAAATGGACGGAATACAAATTGTCGTGATTTAGATTAAAGTCTGAGGAAGCGCATGATGAAGGGGCTCGATATAATTAGAATTACATAATTCGATTAGATCGTGACATAACACACGAACGGTAATTCTAATAATGCGTAGCGGAAAACGGCGATCGATTACTGTGAATGACAGGAGTTCGTGGTTCAGTCGAAGCCGCTCGAGGGGATTCTGTGGGGCTTCTATCAGCCGTATTAGTTCACGTTAGCGCCGTCTTGGGAGGAAAAATTCACGCTCCTCAAGAAGTAGTACGAAATGTTGAAAGTAATACCTTCTGCCAATTGGATTGGATTGAAGCCTCTTTGATTTACAATAAACAATTTAATACTGAGTAAAATTGAGTAAAATTGTGTAACCAGAATTACCAATAAATTTCGCATTCAACTAAATTAGAAACATCAAACTTGGGGGAAATAAATGTTTTTGGATAATTTTTTTATTTCAGTAATGGAAATTTAACGGATGGCAAAGTAGAATTTGTAAATTTCCGAGTTTCCATGAAACGTAGAGGGTGAGTTTCGCATTTGTCGGTATCGTAGGAAAATACTGCTCTTGTAGGCTGCTTTATTCCCGGCTGGAAATTCTCCAATTCGCTGTGCCATCGATTTTTCTATTTCCGGATAATCTGTTAATAATTTTCCATTGCGCTTTTGTTCCTCAAATTGCGTGATTCCAAAAATCGATGCGCTTACGCACGACATGCTTTTGGGAAAATTCCGAAGATCGTCTGACCTTTCGTTCGAAATTGACTTTGAAATCATGCGGCTGTTTTCCTTTCCTCTTTATGTGATAATCTGTTGATACTCGTCGCAAAGCGTTATAAAAATATATGCAAACAAATCACGAATTTGCTGCTAAGGTTAATAAAAATTGAGAAATTACGTGATTTGCGAGGACGCAGATTTAAAAACAAGTTCCCTTTGTTGTGGCAGTCGTTTCAGATCGATTTCAGAGGATGGGCAATGTCATGACGAAATCTGAGACGTTTACACAGGGGCGCGCTTTCCGCTTCTTTAATGACGCAATCGAATATGTTCGTTTAATCTTTGCCCGCGTACATCAACGAAACATTGAATTCCATCAACAAAATTTTTCCAAAAAAAACCATTATTTTCAATTTGTTAATCAGAAAAATGCATCGTCCAACTCTCGGTCTTTTCGTAATTACTCTGTATTTTCGTTATTTCCGAAGCATGCATAATTCCGAAGCGTTTTTCAAAGCATAAATTTAAAAATCTACAATATAGCATACTTTCAAAACTGCATATCACTGCGTACAATTAAAAACACGTAATACTCTTTTTTGTTCCAGGTAAAAAAGCTGAAAAAGAAATCTCGTCAAAAACTTTAAGCAAAGGTTCGTGTAATAATTCAAAGCGTATAAAATTATGCTAAATTAACAAACCCATTTCGTCAGGTACAAACAATTGACAAAGAATTTAAAACATCGGTACATAAGAACGGTTTAAAAATGTCAAAAAGTACTAGAAATTAATAAAGTTTTAATCATTTGTTCGAAAAAACTTTACAATCAAACTTAATAAGAAATGGAAGGAAAGTTTTACAGCAATGGAAACTGAAAAACATTCGAGGACGCAAAATTGAATATCCCTGTTTCCTGAAAAAAAGTTGGCACCGGTCAAAAATGTCTTAAATGACTCAATTAGAGCGTTTGCAAGTTTCCAAAGTTTGTCGGATGAATAAAGTCGCTGTTCCGGCAAACGCCCAACAGCATTCAACGCTACCATAGACGTCAATGCTATAATTGATGACGAGCCGATGCGATTATCGCAGTCCTGAATCTCTAGTGTTCAAGAATTTCTCCTTTTGCTTCGCGAACATCAGACACTGCAGCGTTAAAAAATAAGAAAAATCTACTTTCATTCTCCAATCAATTTTTCAAGCACGTCATCATCTCCCAAGTTGAATCTAGAGCTTTTCTTTTTTGCTTTCAACTCGTGCCGCACTTTCACAAATATGAAGCACGATCAGGTCTTACATGTGAAAAGGTCAGAAAAAAAGACCGTTTAACCTAATTTTTATGCATCAACAACATCTTTTTCATTATTCTTGTGCACATATATCGAACGAGGCGCCAAGTTGGTAATGCTAGGGAGGACTTGCGCGTTGAGCACAGGAGAAAAGCACGGACATGAACACGGAACAGGATGAAAGTCTGAGCACAGAGGGTAGTATCTCCTGAAGGGTTGATACCAGTGGTGCACGCCCGAATTTGTCAGTCCGCGCGGTCTTTGTCATCGCTACCGTCCTGCGTCTCAGGTACATTTCTCATCCATTTCTCAATGTTTTTCCGACTCCCCGCAGACCGAGGAAATCTCATGACGCAAAAGGCCTTTGTGCTTTGTTCAGACTTCATTTTTGCGGTGTTGTGAATACGGTACAAGTTATCAAATCGCAACTAAATTACGACTGTAATTGATAAAAACATTGGTAATTTTTTTTAATAATTCGTTTTTCAAAATTGAGCTTTGTCGGGACAAATATTTTTATTGACCATCGACAACGTTTAAGTATGATACTTAATGTTCCGGTTTTCTTTCGTTTAATTGTTCAAAAACCTCGTGAAGAAATAAATTCTTTCCACTTTCGAAATGAAGATTAAAAATTAACGAGGAGTAATATACCAGATGTTAATTTAGACATGGTACCGTATACTCATTACCGAATATAGACTCCAATTTTGCAATTTACACTTGTCTGCGTTCAGAAACTTTAAGCACCAGTACTTTCGTGCACTCGTACAACTTGTAAAATGCTTCGTAATATTCACTCTCTGCACCAATAAAAGTAATTTACACAAGTGTACGCATCTGCCTCGCCTGTACCGTAAATGAACCGCAGCAAAACCAGAAAAGAAAACGATAAACGACGATTCTTGCTCAAGAACTCGTTTAAAAAATTACAATTCTTTGATTCAAATTAAGGACCTTTCGAAATTCTTAATGGAAGATTAAAACACCGGCATCGTTTTCCCAGAGCGCGTTTTTACATTCGTTTACAAGCGGCTCTTTTCTTCCGTATGCATTTTCATTCTCGCTGGCATGTGCATACAGACGCAAACGAACCAAGCACATAAAGTGCATTAAATGGGTTAGTGTCCAGGAAGTGAAGATGCGCGGACGATAAAGTTGCATGCTCTCGTCAAAACGTGTGCACGTGTACGTACCGGTCGAGTTTCTACGTGCCAGTGACAGAAAAGACACGAGACATTATACATTCCGCGATTATATCGTGGGAATTTGCTTCCTATTGATAAAAATATCCATTGCTGACCTACTAATCATCGACAATCACTATGAATACGATGAACTTTTCAGATTAGACAATTCTTTTATATGATGATGATAAAAAAGTTGTTACCGAAAAATTTGCATTCAGATTTCTTTAATCATGATAATGAAGATCGAGGAATGTCCGTGAAAATTAGATTCCGTGGGAAGGAATGATAAACACCTGGCACTCGTTCCAATTTTATTCAAAGTGTTTCATATCACGGTCTTTGTGTCTTAATTTCGGCATTAATGGGAATGGGAGTGAGGGTTCGTGGACAAGTCATTTCGGCGCATCATTTCCGTGAGCTTTGCAATTGAGAACGTTCGTTTACCACGAAATCCTTGGCGTAAGAACATCATTGATCGGCCTAAGAAAGGAAGAACCGAATGAATCGAGCTATTGTGTGCCAGCGGTACCACGCACGACAAATTTCAATTCTTTCGGGGACATGTTTTATCGTTCCATTGGTCCCATTTTCTAAAATACAATTGAAAATCAATTCATTGTTCTCTAACCGTATCAATTGACACGGCAGTCAAGTTGGCAGCCAATGTTTATTTTGTGAAATTAATAAGAATATTAGGATTTTAAAGTTTAGTAATTGATCTACACCTTCGGAGTTAAAATATCGAGTAATTCGGCTAAATGTATTTATGGAAATGGGTGACTTATATTCGGTGCTAAAAATATTACGGTTACCTAGTGACACCGCCAAACAAACCCATTGTATCTTTCTTCGCTCACGATTTTACTGTTTTCCACGTTTAGTTAATTTATTATTTTTTCGTGTTGAAATGACTGAATGTGACATCACTCAAAAAACAGTGACTTGAATAAAGCGTTTCACAACTGCATTGAGAAAGAGAGTGAATTAACGACGCAAAATAAGTACAAACGCATTTGGTACTCTTGATACTCGCGATGAATATTCACGCACCTGTAAAGATAATCATCCACTCTTAAAAGGATAACAGCTCTTTAAGAGCTTCGGTCATGCGTAATGTACCGATCAAGTTCGATACGTGAGATCTATATTTAACAGTTTTCAAAAAGGCATTTGACTCTCGATGATTGATGAATTTTTTCAATCCACTCTCGCTCTACTATTAAATCTGCATTCGAAAAATTGTCAAAACAAAATTTTCAGTGCGGAAGTGATTTTTTGAAAAGAGTTTTGAGGTTTTTTTTCATTTTAGCTGTCGTTTTGGAACGTGAAAATTGTTTGTGACATTTTATTAGCGTGCAACACGAACTTGACCACTTTTGTATCACTTTAACAGTCGTAAAGAAATTCGTCAAGGTTAATCGTTTTGAAGCAACGAGGTAACGACACATTGCGAATTTCACAGCCGGGAAAATATTAGCGCGCCTCTCGCGCTATGTTAATAGCAGTCGATTAGGTTCCGTTCCCTGCGAGAAACGTGAAATTACTCAATTTAATTTTTGATGGCTTTCTTTAACGTCTTTTTTCTCATTTAAAAGCAATTTTTTCAACCAAATAACAATTCAATACTAGTATTCATATTTCAAAACATCGCAATTTCTATCGCTTTATGTAGAATTGTATACCTCCGAAGAAAAGACGGGAAAAAATGCGAGACTGCAAATTTCGTAAATTCAACTTTTTACAAATGTTTCTTGTAATTTAATATGCAGGCTGTGTGTTATGAGAGTCGTAATTTACATTGTAACTCGCGGTTCGTGACGGGTACATTAAGCTTTTGTGAATACTAAACTTTAGGTAACACGCGAATCGTCCCACAGCTCGTTGCCTTTTAACTCAGTGACACATTTTGTCTATTTGCAGATAAACTGTGGATCGAAATTTTTTTATGTCTCTAAATATAATTACGTTTTTCACACGTTCAGTCGTTTTTTCAGACGCAGAAATTAAAAGTATAATTTGGATGAAAAAACACGTAAATAATCGCGCTTCACATATTTCAATGGCTTTTTTCCAAGAGTATATTCTTTCTTTCCAACACATCTGAAATCTTTTTTCACCAAAATGTTGACATTATTTATGTACGTAAAATTGCTGATCATAAAGTAGCCACGAAAGCACGAAACCGAAGCGTTCGCCGACACGTAAGGTAGATCACGAAACTAGAACGTACACCGTTCGGAAATCGCTCAGCAGTTGCGCGTGATAAACGGCTTATCGTTCCTATGCAACAGGTTAATGGAGAAACGCCTCTTTAAAACGACGAGATTTAATCGATCGTCAATAAGGAATAGTATACTAATCTGCGGCATCTGAAAAGATGGACGCGCAAGAAACGCCCCGACAAACTAATCCGAAGCCTAATATGGTAAGCTAAACTTTCTCAATGCACAAATTCTTGCCAGTTGAACAAAGATTTTGCAAACTTCATAAAACACACAAGACTTTTGCAATACAGATAAAGTCTTCATCGTTCTATAACGTCGAAATTTACACTCGAATTCGAGTGTTTTGCAAATGCCGCATTCGATACATTTGTTCTAATTTTAAAGATTTTCGCATGACTTTGTGCACGCGAATAAAACTGAAATAAACACGATAACAGAGCTGATTTTAATTAAATGATTATCACTTTGATTACTTTGTAGCAATTTCAGTATTTTGTTCTGATCAGTTGTTCCATTTCCAAAACATTTTTGTACTCGTGAAAAGTTGGAATAAAACTGGATTGTTCTTCATCGAAAAGAACGATTGGCGAATAAAATGGCGTGTTTAGCCGGGAAAAATGTAAACGGCGTTACGTAAAAAGAAAAGTCGTCTTTGTAACACGCGAGCAGGAAGTTGGAAGATCGCAAGACGTCAATAGCATGTTCCGGCGTTACCCGGTGATCGATTTCACGATGAGTACAAAACCAACGCGGTGGCAGGCACGACTGAGCTTTGGGAGCGACCATCGCTCCGTTTTACATTTATCGAAAGATCGATGAGCCCTGGGCCAATTTATTGAAACGTTTTTATCAGAGATGTCCTTTTTCCCATCAGTATCAAATTTTGTTCAATCACACGATTTTTCATTTCACATCATATAAATTTAAAGACCGACAATCCGAACGAAGTTCTATACCTACAAATCATTTCTGACGAATTGCCAAGACCTTCCGTAGTTTCCCAGTCAACAAGATTCAAACTCCCTATAAATTCAATTAGAAAACGATTTCTCCTCAAAAAGTCCCAATAAATCACCATCGAATCTTCGACCGAGCAAACTTTCCCACCGCGAATGGCGCATAAATAATTCAACGCCATTTCCATTCCCATCACCGAGATCGCGGCAGGTGCGAGTCCCCGTACCGATGCCACTCAAAATTTATGCTAAGAAACGATCAGACGCGAATCGTCCAACAGCTGAGAGCCTCTCTCGGACATGTTGCAGGCATACCCGCAAGCTCCTCCATCTTTAGCGCCAAGATACCCATCAATACACAACGGTTCGTCGAACGCGCCGCGTTTGCCGTTGCCGCAGCAGCAACCTGATGGTCCCTTGACCCCGCCAGGAGCTCAACCAAGAGCCGCTGTGCCGTTCAATCCAGCGCGAGGGCCCATTTTACAGCGTCAATCTTTCCCTCCGCGACCTCCGGGTCCTCGACCGGGAATTCAGTTCCCAAGTCCAGGAGGTCCAAGATTTCCGCCTCCGGGATCAGGCCCAAGAGACCCAAATCAATTTCCTGGACCGCCTCCAGGATCAGGCCCAAGAGACCCAAATCAATTTCCTGGACCGCCTCCAGGATCAGGCCCAAGGGACCCAAATCAGTTTCCTGGACCGCCTCGACCACTGTACCCTGGACCCAGACCATTTGGGCCCGATCCATCGCTGATTCGACAGCCCTCCTTGTCTCAAGAAGGACCAAAGGACCTTTCAGCTCCGGGAGGCCAGGAAGCTCCCAAATTCGCCGTTTCAGTTCGTGGTCCCAACTTCGGATCTTGGGATTCTAAGAATCTTCAGAGGAATGACTCGACGTCTTCTATAGGCAGCATTCAGGAGCGAACGCAACGAGTTCTTCCCGGAAACACGATGGCTGATGTCGTCGGGGAACGACGTCAAAGTGTGGTTAATGCGGAAGAGAAGAAAGTGAAATTGCCGGAGGCTGAGCCAAGTCCCGCGATAAAGAACGACGAACCGGAAACTGTGCTGAAAAAAGAGGTTAAGAAGCCGAGCGATTCGGTGAAAAGTATCGAAGAGCCGGAGAACCGAGAGAACATTCCGGTTCCCGCAATTCCTGATTCGCAGACGAAAAATACGCTGGAAATTGAAGGGAGGAAGGAAAATTTAACCTCGGGGTCTCAGGATGGGGTTCAGGGGTTTGATAATGGTCGGAGAAGGTCTTTGTCTTCGAGGTCGGCTTCTAAGGAAGAGATTCCGAAAATTGAAACGGTCAGGACTCCTGATCGCGGTAAAAAGAAGACGCACTTCGCGGAGGATGAAGCGGTGAAGGAAAAACAGGAGGAAAAGCCTGGTTCTGGACAGGGGTCGAAACAGGCTAGGGAAAATTTGGCAAAGTTGCCGCTTTCTGCTAAATCTGCTAAGAAATCAGGTTTTTTTCAACTGCATTACATGATCAAATATCTACTAGTTAAGAAGCACATGAAATAGAAACGTTTGATTGCACTGGACGATGTTGAAAAATGTCGACAGTCTTCAATTACGGGAACCTTTGCTTCTAGTCGAGAACTTTCAAATTGTACAACAGTTTTTATGTGAAAATATGGTTTTTCAGATGCTGAAAATGATAGTGGAGTGGACGAATCAACGCAACGTCGCGAGGTGAGTCTTAAAGCAGCAAGTTTTTTTTTAAATAGAAAAATGCAAAATCCAGGGAAAAAGTTGTAACTTGATTGATTGCAGAGGAGATCCGGGACGTTTTTCCACTTTTAGATATTACTTTTTTATTCTGGGCGGCATTTAAAATTTGAAAAATATCATTTATTCGACAGTGAAAGTATTGAAAAACAAATTAATTAAAAAAATGAAAAATTAATAATATTATTGACTCGTATTTATTACGCGGCTTCTATATTTATCCATGCTATCGCATTTTGTTATGGATCATCCATTTTTTAACGATTAATCAAATAATTGTATTCATAAAACTTGTTTCCTACTCATAATATTTTCAACTAATGGATTACTACAATTTTAAATATTCGACTCCCAGGATTCAATCTTTGAATAATAACTCGTCACATTACCTGAAGTTTTGTAACGATGAATTGAAAAACGAAGAATATTTCGGGTCCCAAACGTTTTGACCATCAAAATGTTTGTTTCTAAAAAAGAAATAGCAAAAAATTTATCAAATTTCTTGCGGTGTCATTTTTTGACATCACAAACGCGTGTGTTACTTTTCGAATGTATGAGTATTTTTTCTGGAACCTGGCAAATCGTCCTGGATCTTCTCTACTTAGAGTTGCGAAAACCAAACTTTTATCCCTTAATCTGACAAATCATAAGTCGAGTTGTGACATTAGGCGCCAACGACTAATGGGCTTACAATATCTCCGACGAAGAAATTCAACCCGAAATCCCGAGAGGATGAAAAACGATCGACGGCCGCGTCTCCTGTCAAATCGCCGAGTAAATCCTCCAAATCTTTGCCCAGAACTCCGGATTCGACATCGTCAAATAGTTTAGCCGAAAAGAAAAGTAAGTAATATTGGCATTTGTGACTCTTCCAAGTCCAATTTGTTCCCGAATATCGAAAGTTTCGACGTTAAATTAATTTGTAAACATATAAATTTCATCAAAACAACAGAACGAAAATTGAAACTATGCTATTTTTCGTCTAAAGAATTGCCAATGAATAAGATTCAAGTGGGAGCAGCGCCCTCGCCAAATTTAAAAACGGTCACGTCGAAAATCGGTTCACTGGCAAACACCACGTACAAACCAGGCGGCGGAAAAGTGAAAATCGAGAACAGAAAGTTGGACTTTAGTAAAGCGCAACCGAAGATTACCGCCAAAAACGACAAGTATACCCCCAGCGGTGGCGATAAAAAGGTTGGAAATCAACAATTTCGTTATTGATCACTTCAAATTTTCACTGCGCAATAATCCATCGATCGAGTAAATAGTTCCGTGACGCTTGCGTGTACTTGGCTGTTTATACTTGCCCAAAATATCTTGTAAACTTTATAAGAAATTCAAGGTTTTAAAAGATTTCCATGATTCCTACGCAATTCGTTTTGATTCTCAATTCAAGAACGCAAGAAAAACGCGTAAACTCATTTTTATTTTCTAAAGCGATGTTTCGAGTTCTTCAATTTTCTAACGAGTTGTTTCGCAATCAGATAACGCAGGTTAAGCTGCAATGGAACGCGAAACCGAAAGTAGGCTCCCTGGGCAACACGACTTACAAACCAGGTGGCGGAGACAAAAAAATTGAATCAGTGAAGCTGGACTTTAAAGACAAAGCTAAATCAAAGGTTGGCTCCAAGGATAACGCAGGATACACTCCAGGTGGAGGCAATGTGAAGGTGAGAAAACATGAAGTAATCATGGACTAGATAATTTGTAAAAATTTATCAATGTCCTATTTTTATCGGATCGCTTATTTCAGTTAGAATTACTGTTATTATTATGCTCTCTTTTATGAAATGGCATGCCTAATGGTTATTCCTCTGAATGATAGAGATCTTAGAAATAGAACTTTAGATGAAAACGTTGAATTCAAGAAACGTTTCACGACATTGAGTCATGCCAATCGTAACCATCGGTTACGGGTTTTCACGCAAAATGCAATAAAACGTAATCAAGTAACCCAATGTTTTCAGTTTTCATTGTGATACTAAAATCTGGGTTTGAAGCTGGAAATTGTTTCTTGGTTTTTCCCCTTGCATTTTTAACACTTGTTCCGCGCTATTAAATACGATTAAAAATGTCCTTTTCATTCACGAACTAAACGAGTCCTCAACAACTTATTCATGTCATGTTTTTTTTGATACGGTATCGAGACTTTTCAGACAGTCTTTGACACGTGGTGTCATTACATCCTAGCATGTGACGTGATTGACCATTATTAACCCGTCATTATGATTTCTCGATGTTTAGTCACCAGCGACACCGCCGAAAACGCCCCAGGATTCGACCAACGGCGTAAGTACTTTCATCAAAGGATCGAATCTTCGAATTTGTGCATGCTTTTTCTTTCTAAAATGTAAGGTAATATAGTTGCAACGACATGCAACCGTTTGGACGATAAAAAATTGAAACGCAGTGAGTGTAGTTTTTTCGTAAATTCAACAGGCGATTTTGTTGCATTTTAAAATGAAATTCACACTTTTTGTGCTCGTGATTCAGTCGGAGTTTAAAATTAATTCATCACGTGTTTCATTTATCGTTCCGAAAAATAACTCGTAAGACATTTTAACCGAGGAACTGGGTATTGAGTAAGTAAAGGAAGCTGAACGGCATGATACCGCATGCTTTGAAGAATTTAGCAAAGATTGTTGTGTGGTCAGGTTCGTTTTTCTAGATACGAATAATTTGTCCATTCGCGTCTTTCATCTTGACCAGTCTCTCGCAATCAAGAGAGCAAAGTTTATTGAAAAATCGAAAACCTGAATTTGAAGAGTATCTTTTACAGATAAGTGACGTGTTTATTGTCACGAATGATTTGTGCCAGACTCGATAATGCAAGCCCTTTGCTTGCCAGATTTTCTCCGGTAATCCTCGATTAAAGTTAAATCTCTTTTCGACAGATTGAGACGCAAAAAGTAGACATCAAGGCGGAGAGCAAAATTGGCTCCTTGAACAACGTAAAACATAAGGTACCGTTTTTCCCGAAGGCAAGGAGATTGAGGTAGTACTTAATGGACATGATCATTATCATAATATTATATTTTCAGCCTGGCGGAGGAGACAAGAAGATCTTCGATGATAAAGACTACCTCAAACAGACGGGATCTAACGTTGAAAGTGTCAGTGGTAGCGGTTCTCAGGTATTTAAATGCCCATGAAGAAAGCCTTAAATATTTTGGTTCGGGAATTCTAATTCGAGGGTTTGCATTGTTTTCAAATTCATGTCAAAGGAAAATTATGTACAGCTTGAATTGTCGGAGCATTAAAAGACAAAGTCATAAAAATTGAAGGCAAAGATCGTACCAAGTCTGATTCGTTACGGGAAACATTAATACAAATTCAGGTCGTTCCGTGCATCTTTAAGTATAATGGCTTTTGCATGTTCAAGCACCGTTTTGCCTTGCAACAGTCGAGAGTAAACGACCATATGACTTTTTTCGCCAGGACCACTTACAAATATTCACATGCGTTATTTACGGTTTCGAATAAATTTCCTTCCGGGCACAGATTACTTTGAAAGTTGGAAAGTTATTTCTTCAATCACAGCCTTTTATTTATGGAAATCAAAAAACAAACTCTCGATTGTTGCACTTTGAAAATAAATTACTGCTATATAATCCACGCTGGTATTCAAAATTTCTCACACGTAATTTGTAACTTTTGTGTTATTACAAAAAGCTTTTTTTGCCGTTTCATCTTCTTCTGGGTTGAAACACTTGTAGAATGAAAAAATACTACGCCGAAGTTTTCAATCCAGTTGTGGGTGAATCAATAACCACACACGTCACGCTGTACGACTGTAATTATTGAAAAGAATAGTACTATAATTGGCTCTTTTGACAAACAAAAACATCGAGGGATTTAATTTAAGAAACATTTGAGAATGTCCTTGAATTATTGGGATATGAAAAATTAGCAAGGCTCGAAAGCGTTTATTGTACTTCACAGAGCCCAATACCGTCCGGTACGTTCAACAGCAAGAATGGGCTGCCCACATCGGACGAGAACCTCAACCAGGCGTGCTAGGCTTCGCGAAAAAAAACTTCAAAACGGTGGCAACACCCAAAAACTGTCATGTTTGCATATGAAAATGACCAGTTGATGTTTACTGCATTTTCTTTATGGAAATTCATTGTGCAGACTTTTGAAATTACTTTTTTATTTCGCCGAAAACAAGAAACGGATGAAATTTTATATGAATATTCACGTAAAATAAAAAATATAGAATTGAAATAATGAAAGTCCATTTCAAATAATTTATTGAATCTGGTTGTTTTCATATATTAAGTCGATAATCGCTGTTATATTTTCTTCGAATGTAATGACTTTAAAGTGAATACTTGTTTTTCGAATAAAAATATTGATCCCTTGAAGTTGTAAACGTTAAGTTACAAAAAGATGTATATTGAATGTTTTAGACTGATGGATTTAATCAAAAAGTTTTACCGAAAAGAAAACGTCTGGGCATTACTTCAAGGGATTGAGATGTTTTACTGTCAAATATTTATGGACTGTAATTTAATCAAGTCGGTTAACATCGTTCGCGATACACCGAAGTTAATTTTTAATTTTATGATATAATTCGCACTATTAACGTTTGCAGTTAAAAATTAGTTTTAGTGTTTCCAAATTGTATCATTTGAAATCGATACTTTTGAAAAGAAACAAAGTCGTAGTTGAATCATAAAATTACCAAGGATAATTTCCATTTTCATTTGGTCAATATTTGATTACTTAATAATCCTTGGGAAAAATGGAAAATTTCACACGTGGCAGTAAAGATGTTGAAATAAAATGTCATTTGGGTTAATTTGCGTGCCTTTGAACGATCGAGAGCACGTTCGTAATTACAAATTTACACGCACGATGAGCATATTTATTCACGTGATTAAAAAGGCTACTGCGTTCAAGGGACGAGCGAGGAGTGACTTTCTACTCGGTTTTTATACGTACAGCAAAAAGAAAAAAAAATCAATCACCCAAAACAGACGAAAAAGAAGCTGATCGACC
>JABFQM010000138.1:0-50671 GCA_022816865.1 Zelostemma sp. ZL-2020 | reverse complement strand
GAAGGAAATGAGAGATCACAATAAAGAGAAGGAGAGAGGGGGGTGGTTGGGAGGCGACACAAAGGAGCGGGGGGGTGTGGGAGAAGCTTGTTCTCACCCCCCGACTATACTGAAACCAATTATTTAATTAAAATTTGTAAAAACAATAGACAAAAGCAATAATTCTTCGTATGAAAGATATCAATTGAATAAAAAAATAAAATTTCTGTTGTAGTTCGTGAAAAGTTTCCGTTATTACAATAGGAAATAAAAGGTCATAAAACTACAATATCATATAAAAACTATTCCGTGAATCCGCGAAACCAGAATCCGTGTCATATTTTTTTGCCACTCTGTAAATTTTGTATGAGCTTGTTTGTACCGCTCTTCCAACTTTTCAGGCAATAACTCATTTCCCGCTGTTTTGGCGGCTTCCAAAATTTCTGGTGTTGTATGAAAGATTTCATTCTTGTCATTATTATTGAAAGAATCACTTTGCTCGTCAAGAATATCCATTTTTCACTCGCGACTTTGACATTTAACAAAACACGATTACAAAAGACGATCACAGTAAGAAGTTGGTTACGAGACTTCTCGAAATTTAAAAGCGCGCACTTTACTGACAGAGAGAACCTCTTTTTAAAGTGAGACGCACATACTTTCGATACTGTTCACGGCGCTACTGCTGGTGCTGTTACCGCATTAAGCGCGTGTGTAAACCTGTTTTTACTTTCGCCCCACGGGGCGAAAACGCTACTTTCGCCCGGCTCTACAGGCATCGAAAGTTGAATTTTCAATAGATGTGTCATGAAAAATCCATAATCGAAGGACAGCGCGTACGCTACTTTAGAACCTGACACAGTATGAAATAATTTTGTACCAAAAACGATTACATCGCTAATTATTCATGGGGACCTGTGGGATTTTATCGCCCATCCAAAAAAATGTATTGTGGAAAGCCCTGAAAAATAGGTCGTGATATATTTCTGTTTCTTCTTATTAAACTTTGGAAAATATACTTTTTTGATTGATAACGTTTACCTCTACCTCTTTCGTACTATTACACTCAAGCGTGGATATCCAAATTTAACCCAACCCTAAATACACACTTTGCAAAAAAATTGATTAACGTCGTTTTCACATATTTACATAGTATTTGATCAAATATCATTTAATTGAAGTATCAATTTTTCATTGTTTACAAAAAAAAATGGAAAAACTCATTTTTCATCAAGAAATCAGCGTTTGATTTTGGATTTCTGCTTAGGTGGTTCATTACTGGGACATTTACCTTAGTAGGTAATAATTTTTATTGTAGATCGTTATCAGATCATTTTCAACAAAAATAACACTTAATTTACGTCAAAGTCTTTTGAACAGTCGTAAAGATAATAGAAAAGTGTGTTACGCAGTAATTTTCCTTGTTTTATCTGAATATAGAGTGTTACATTTTTGCATACGAATCGTAACCCAGTTATAACCATAAAACGGTCGATATTAATAACTTTGCTTAATAAAAGCAGCGTGGTAAAATTACAATTTTAAATCAATACGGAGCGCAAAGCGCGTTAATCTAGTATTAATTAAAAATGCAATTTTGTTTCAAACTGCAATTTGAGACTGTACGCCGATTCTACTGACTTGGGAGAATGTGCTCAAGTCTTGAAATCTAGAATTTGACTGTTGATTTCGAAGAATAGTAATAATAAGTAGTAAAATAGTGATAACTGATAATCACTCCAAATTATACTAAACAGTGCTATTCTTCGAAATTAACAATCAGATTCCAAATTTTAAGACTTAGTTACATTTTTCCAAGTCAATAAAAACAGCATACGGTCTCAAATCGCATTTTAAAACGGTACTGACTTTTTTATTAATAAACACCCCAGAAGTCGATAAGGTGGAAATTTTCGAAATTTGAAATTCTGTCGTTGCCAGATTTATGTGTACTTTATTGGTAAATTCATATGTTACAAACGGTTTCTTTTGCTCAGGAATATGTTCTTTTCGTTGGAAGAAAAATTAAAATCAAGAAATAAAAATTACTTCGTCAGTAAAGCTAAAGGGCAAGGCGATAAAAAAACTAAGATACAATGGCACCTAAGTGTTTTTATTATAGATTTGAGAAAAAAAGTAAAATTATACATTTACCGTAATAGAACTTACCTCATTATTTTTTACACGACGAAAGAAATCCCTACTTTATCGATGCAAAATCTGTTGTATTGAAGGAGATAAAAGACAATACGATAAAAAGTGTTCGTATTTCTTTATTTATTAATTAATACCCATTGTTTTCACCTTGTTCCATACATATGAGAGCATTATCAACATTCTCAGCACAGAAATGATCAGTCCAATAAATACAGAATCAATGCATACAAAGGACACATCTTAATTGTGCACAGCTCAATAGTTGAATAGTTTTCCATATTAAACCGCGTCGATAGCTTTCATTTCAAGAATTGCGATATACATATTATAGTTTTGGTAGCTGCGTCGTTTGACAAACTGTCATTAATATTTATAACTTTACGAGTCTAACGAACAGTCCTACATTTTGAACTGTACACGTTTAAGATCGATTAACTTTATGTAAATCGTAAATGTAATGTGTGTAATGGATTAACTAATAGTACTGTTGTTTTCTTTCTCAGCTACAAGTATCGTTGCTATGAAAAAATCAATATTTCTCTTCGTCCCCCCGGTTTTCTTCCTTGTACAAATTACGTTTTTTCTCCGTGCCGAATTCGGCATTCCGTACCTCAATCGAGTATCTTACAAAACTTCATTTTCTTTATATTTTTGTTCTATACAAACTCGTCTACTTTCCTCTAAAGCGTATTCACTTATCATTTATTACATTTTAATGCAACGGTCAAAGATTTCCTTCGTATACTCAATCTTTTCTTGAGCAACCAATTGCAAAAAGGAAGAATGTTGAAAATTTCATAGCCAATTGAGTATACGAGCGGCAGAAATTCGGAAAGGTATAAAAAAACAACATTGTACGTCGTAGCAAATCGTGAGATATTCGCGTCTCGATGGTGCACGTACGAATTAATTAATCCATTAAAGCAATGAGTTGTTGTCGTCATCATTGACCGCGCCACGAAATCGCGCAGTCGCGGAAATGTCCTTTATCTTGTCTTTTCTAGTTATCACAATGAGTCTCGAGATACCAGCAACCGCGTATCAGCGACCCCCAAAAATAAGCAATCGCAGAAGCGCTTTCAACGTTCCTCGTTCATTTTTACGTCATTTTTTCAATATAAGGCTCCCACGGCAGTCTCACAAAGTAGCATCAGTTCTTGTGTTACAAATTCGAGGACGTGCTCCGATCTTGCATTTTCCCATAATTTTCATTCGTATTCATCTTTATCCAAAAATATGTTTCGACTTTTTTCGAACGGGGAACGGAAATTCGGGTACTTTTCCTCGTCGAATGAGCACCGAACACGTCCCAAGTTACCTAAATATAAATGTCAGCTGAATACATCCCAGCCGAGATGTAGCACCATTCAGCAAACGATATATTTTTCATGTGAAATTGTGATCGGATGACAAAGTATCGAGTAAGATTTTTACAAAGTGCATATAAGACGTTTCGCTCGTGTTTTTCGTACCCGCAAATTACCATGTCGGGTTGTAGAGTCGCATCAAGCTGGTATTTTACATTGTGTGATTAACGTGGATTTCAAGAATTCCAAGTTTCACGATTATAGTCTAAGGTTCGATGAAAAGGCAGCCATATTTCGTATTCGTTAGAATTGTGCCGAGATTTCGTTTCAGTCCACGTGAACAAAAATAATAATTAATTGAAGATGAGCTGATGACCAAAATGTTTTTTTGGTTTCTGTATGAGATTTTCCAGATTTAACATCGATGAATCATCAAAGAACTTTTTTAGAGCCTTTTACGCGACTAATGGAGTCTGAAATCTGACTGAAAAATGAATAAATTATGCCATGGCGATGCGTCGTCCTCTACGCTTCGAACTTTTGGATCATGGACATAAATTATTACAGTTGAATTTATAAGAATTGGAAATGAAGCGCAAAATTGCATTTGGTGCTATTTTTACAAAAATTTAACACTGATAAAATAGTTTTTTCGATTATTTAACATCTCAAAAGCTTTTTTTTTTCTGCGAGCGATAATTGCGAAGCGTTTTTTACTGATTAATCTACTCGATGATCCAACTTTATCTTTTTCCCGATTTCCCGAAAATTAGAAAAATGAAAAAAGCCAATTTTTAATTACGCAAACATCCAAAATCGCTTTCAAATTAGTATGAACGGGGAAATAGCAAGATTCCAAATAAAACTATAGACAATTTACCTATTATTGCACTAACAGAAAAGACAAACATCCTTCCGTAGGCTGCTATCAATGTTTTCCATTGAAACGTGAAATATCGACGCGGAAAAAATGATTTTTTCAAATTTTACAAGTCCATATTCAACTACTCAAATTTTAAAAAATCATTGGAACTAGTGAATGATAAATGAAAGGAATTAAATTCGAAACACAATTTCAAAAACTCAACCTGAAAAGAAAAGGAAAAAAAGGAAAGAAATTGAAACGCTGCATTTTCAATTCAATGTTTTGAGTCTCTCCCGAACCACCGACAAAATGTCCAGTCGGGGACGTCGCGGAAGAAAAACCAAAGCGCGGGGGTCGCTGGATCCACGATTCTAAATCGTCTCGTATTTTGTTGCATTGAAAAATATAAATACAAACGTCGAATTTGGCGTGTATAAAAAAGGCTCTGCTCTCATCGCGCTTTCGATTCTCCAATCCCTGCGTTATTATCGTCACGTATATTTACACTTTTCTCGTCCTTGCTCCCCCAGATCTCTCAACAACTAATCAACAGTCAAGATTATCCGATACTCTTATAAAGCTTGTCCCCCTTACAATCAACACTCGTCATTCTCAGGCAAACATTTTTATTCAGCACAATATAACGTCCAACGAACAAAGTATACAAAGACAATTTCGAGCAAACAACGCCAATCAGCAAAAGATGCTTTTGAAACAATGGAAAAATGTCAGTCTTTGCCAAGGCGACTGCGGCGTCGTGAGACAAACTCTACGCGGAATATATAATAATCTTGCGTAACAACCGATAAATCCCGACGCAAACCTCGCCCATTCACGCTCGCAATCGCACTCACAACTCGCGCCGTCGCTCAGGGTGGGGTTCCCTAAGGATAACTATGCATATCGTATATATTTATCTCTCGAAATGATCAATTAAATTAATAAACGCTACTGTTTACGCAACTCCACTGGCGTGAATGAGAAGTTTCAAGGAAAGTTTTGCAAAAAATTACGAGGTGAAATGAACTACAAAAGATATAGAAAAACTTACATAAAGTTACAAAAAAACTACAAAAGTTTACGAAGAACTACGAAAAATTATGCCAAATTACAAAAGATGTAACAAACTATACGAGAAGTCGAAAAAATTACGAAAAACCATGATTCATTTTTGGGAGTTATTTGTGGTATTCCATGGGTTTTGAGGAAACTTGTATTTTTCATTAATTTTCCGCAGTTTTTGGTAATTTTTTTCGTTACTCGTACATGTTTTTCGTAGTTTGTGTATTAATTCGCAGTGAGATGTAGCAAGTTGCAGCGTTCGTTAATGTTTTGTGACAGGAATTTGAGACTCTCGGAATTTCCCATTTACGCCAGGGTCTCGTCATTGCTCTTTCTCTTATTCCATTTTTAAATACGCGACCATCAAAGTGGACAAGTCTAACGTTCTTTCCCGCACAGACGACGCACGATGGTCCCGTGCACTCGTTCCCCCAAAAACTTGTCCTCTTCTTCTCTCATCTCCAACCCTATTTTTTTTTCACTTAGCTTCTACAGCAGGTACTGCGGATACACATGTGTAATGTGTAATTTCGTGTAGGTGTACACGTGTAATTCTCGACGATGAGATCCACATCACAGTTGCACGACTTGAAGAACACAATGTTGGTACTTTGTTACGTTCTTAATCAACACTTTGCTTGGATCGTTCCACTTCGCTTTTTTCCTAAAAGATCCTAAAACTAGATAAAAGAAATCGGCGTTTGGTTGCGTCTACACTTCGTTTTGGTAGTCTTTATTCGTGTATGAAAACATGATGAAAGATGGCGTACGAGTGGACGAGTTTCAGCGACTTTTGCTAATGTTAATGTGCCACTGTGTAAAAGAATATTCAATTTGATCGGGAAGAGATTTTCGAGCTGAAAAAAGCCGCTGCGAAATCAAGTTTTGCCGAAAGGTGAATGACAATGAGGAAAGGGCTGTGTCGAATGCTACACAAGTTTTTAAAACTTTATTACATGTTTGAGTGGTTTCAATAATCATGTAGAATTTTATTTACAACTACGCTTTGTGATCTGCAAAATATTTTTTACGTGACACACTAACATCTTGATAATTTCCATAAAATACGTAACAATTTAATAATAGTTCTACGCTCGTTATAGCTTCCTACGCTTTCGAATTGAAAAAAGAAGGAAAAACAAACATCCTTAAATTATTTAATTATTTACAAATATTGATTTTTTCAATGAAGAAATAATAACAATCAGATATCAACAATTGGACACTTTCTGTCGATAATTCAGGTAATATTAAAAATTATGCACCGTTTTATCATTGTAATGCACGATTTTTCTTTTCTACGGTAAAAATCTTATGAAAAAGTGAATGCATAATATTCAATTGCAGAAACTCCGCGCGACTTGGAATTTTTTCAATGTACAATTTTGTCGTAAAAAGATTTTCTCGCTTGTTCATTAACAACGTCGATTGATGACGGGTCGTGGCGTGGATCAACGAATCAAGCTAATCGATCAACGACACGACCCAGATCGAAGAAAAAAATGTGAGTGTCGAAGATGTGTACGTATGAATGAAACAACGCGAAGTTGGCTTTGTCCAACGAAATGACCTAAACGTCTTTTCTTTTTCGTAAAAAATGCAAGTATTTCGATGTGCTCGCTAATGGATCACGTGGGAACACCGAGGGACCATCGCGCGCACGCGTCGCAACTCAATATCATTAGTTTTACGAATATCATAATCTTAAGGCTAAATAAACGTCGACGGAGAAGCGCGCGTTCTTCCGCGTCCGTGTATAGATCCTAAAAAAAAGCGACGGTCCTCGAGGATCCGATTCGTCCATTTCCCTCAACAAATTGTTCCGTGGGAGAATCGATCGATGGACCAACTGTGCGAGAATCTTTCGCGCGAAATCGAACGCCGCGAAGAGATGGTGCCGTAAAAAAAAAAAAAGGAAAAACAAAAACGTTTGCTCGATTTCACGGGAAAAAGAGCGGGATACAGGAGGGTCACAAGAATCGTCGAGCAACGCCGCTCCTCGTTATTCATTACTTTTTTTTTATACTATTCGTCAACTTTCGTTTATTATATATTATAAAAAAAACTCCAAATTGCGACAGTAATTCCTAGTTTGCAACGCGTACATTTACACAGGCACACACGCATACGCACGCACACCGCCTTAAGCGCACCCTCGTCGTTTAAATATTCATATTTTTATGTATATTCTATGTAATCAACGCACGCATACGTGTACTTGCATCTTTTTTCTTCTTTTCGTGTGTACTTAACGAAATCTAATTTATTATTTTTATAATTCTCGATCAACCAAGGGCTTGTTAACGTTCCAATTAACGCACAAAAGTTTCTCACTTTTTTTTTTCTCCTCATTATCACGTAATGTAAATCATCGTCGCAGCCGAATTTCACATCGAATCTTAAACGAAACGAAGACGCAATCGAAGTCGTAAAAAGGTGCGTTAGCGAAAACGTTAATCCTTGTAAAATCTGCTCGGTTAAACTAGCTAATTGGTGTGAATGAGTGAATGTGTGTTCGTAGTCGTGTATGCATGTGTCATCCGGGATGGTCTCGGGACAATGTCCACCGCGTCGAAACATTTACGCCAAACGCGAGAGGTCCCGCTCTCATAAAACGTAACGTCAACGAGCCTAAACGTCACTAGAAAAGTTAGAAAAACACTAAGGAGAACAAATTGGCGAGCTCGCGGGCTCGGCTCGATTTCGGCGTTGTTTCCAAACAGTCAAATCGCGGGCGAGGGAGAGAAAGAGAGAAACAATCCTTCGACCCAACTCCCTTCTCTTTACGCTTGTCTCTACATTATTTTACATTTATATATATGTACCGATCTGTACACAGTCGTCCCGCGCTCAAGATTTGATCAGATTCGATTCTACTCGTCCCGAGATCTTCCCAGCATGTTTTACAAACGTTTTTTTTTTCTTTTGTTAATAATATATACCTTTTGCATGTATATCATAACAACCGATAGCTCATCTATATGCATGTATAGATTATATCTTGTATTATATTATTTTTTCTATATATAATATATATCTTTTATAGATACATCTTTTATATATACTTTATGTTGCTTTTGTGTATACTTAATAATAACAATGTTATGTTTAATTAAGGCCCAATACGTTTATTACGAAGGAAATATAATCTGAAACAGAAAAAAGTTCGAATTAATATCCGAGAGATCCAAAGAACGAAACAAAATGATAAGAAATCGAGAGTACAAACCTTGACAGAGCAAGGCGGCATATCACACGCGTTCCGCGTCGTCCGTCGCCGTCGTTTCGCCCTGCGCGGCGTCACTTGTTCAGCTGTCGACGCTAAAGAGCTCTTTGTGAAGGTCCGGAAACTGAAGGTGAACTTGCGAACGTTTGAGCTTCGCCAGGGCGTCCATGTGCATAAGCGAGACCTCCCGCAACTGGGGTATTTTCGCAAGCATCGAGTCGCACACCGTCACGTCGCCCTTTATCGGCGACACGTGGTTTCTGTCCAGTTCCGTCCTTAGCGCTCTTATCACCGCTTGCGACAGCCTCGTTATTTCCGCTTGTCCTTTAAGTCCTGGCCGATCTGCGATTTTTGGAAAGAGAAAAAGAAACCGTTAAAAAGATGTTCAATCATTATGTTTTTGAATTAAACAAAAAAGTACCAGGACTTAGGAGAACGGCGGCACTGTAAAGCGCGAGCTCCGTTTCCGTGAGCTTCAGTTCGGCGATGCTTCTGGCCAGTTCAAAGACGCAGGAAACCAGCTTCATCTCCGCGGTGTCGGAGGTGTAAAACGCGTCCTGGGGCAACATCACGTCCCCGTAGAGCACGCAGTTTTGCTGGAGGTCAAAATATCTGCTCATGCGCAGTATCGCCAGTTCGAAAGAACCTGAATCGAAAAAAGAAGCATGAATTTTGGGTTTTCGCGATAGTTCGATGGAGCAGGAAACGAGATATCGCGACGTGTACCTGCTTTGAGAAGGACTATTTGGTCGTCCTGGGAAAGCTTCATGAAACCGGGGACCATCTTCGCGAATTCGATGATTTGCTGAATGACCGTCGTCAACTTTTGGGCGCACTCGAGCCAGAGTTGTTCGTGCGACATGTTTTGGTAGAATAAAACCCTGCTGAGTTCGTGGGGCTTGCGGAAGGCTTCCTGGATCTGCTCGGTCGAGAGCAGGCACGTCCTCGCGTGCGCGTCGGCTATTGTCTTAGACAACAGTTCGCTGATTTGCGCCGGGTCTGTAGAAGGAAAATAAAAATGCGCGATCGTTAAAATTGCCTCGCCGCTCGAGCTCTCGTTTCGCAATTCGCTACACATCTTTGCCACAACGATTATACGAGTGCTCTCGACGGTGCACAAACGTCGATTTTCGTGCAGTTTTTTTTTCTGTTTTGTTTTTGGTTCTTTATCGAATCTTGACAGTTGCAAATATATTTTCCATGTTGTGAATGAAATTAAGAATGGGCGGGATTGGCAATCCAAGGCATAAAGAGTACCATCACCGCCACACATTCGAATCATTTAAATCACAGTAAACGAAACATCAAGTGCAGTTTACGAAAAGACAACAACATAAAGAGTTGAAGAAACAACGAGACAGAGAAATGAACATGCTTCTACGGTTTTTTTTTTTTTAATAAGAGAAGACAGATGAACTTTTGCAAAAATTACTTTACGTACCAGCTCGTTTCGTTTCTTTTTTTCTAAAGGGAACAAACGGTGTAAGTACGGAATTTCGCGCTTTTGTATGAACGTAATTGCCCGAAAGTGAACCGAGGGTCCTTAATCTACGACAGACATGCTCATGCAAAGGGACACAAACATAGCCTCACATCTCGCATGGGACATACTGGGCAGACTGGGAACTTCATCGTCCTCCGAGGGGTTGTTAACCCTCTGTTGCTGACTACTGAGAAACGTCGTCGAGTCGACCATCGTGTAGGAACCGTGGCCGAGGCTGGCGAGCTCGACCGTGTTCTCCTGCTTGACAGCGACTATTCCTCCACCGCTCAAGGAACCACCACCACCAGCACCGTTACCGCTACCGTTTAGATTACTTCCACTACCGCTACTATTGTTACCAACGTTCCCTCCTTCGCCACTATTCGCGCCACTGTTACCGCCACTATTACCACTACCACTACCTCCGGTACCGGCACTACCACCCCCGCTTCCCTCTGTGCCGCCACTTCCGGTCGTCGACGCGGAAAGCGATTTTCCTAATTTTTTCAAGACAAAATAGATACCAGTTTTCATCAGTTTCGAAAGCTTTTGGGCGTGCAATAGTCGGCCGACGAATAACAATTCTTTTCGAGGGTCGAAACACGCTTTTTTACAATTTGGGAAAAAATGAAAAAACTTTTGCTGTTTGAAAAATAGCGATTGTTTTTAATTCTTTTGATTTTTTAATGGCAAATTTTAGCTTTTTGTAATGGGGATAATAATTCTTGAGGAAAAGAAGTTTTATGAGTATTATTTTCATGAATAATTATAGAAATATTTGGATGACTGGACCATGTGTAATAATTGTGATAGATAAGAAATATAGGTAAACAAAATTTTGAAGAGATTTCGATTTATTGTATTTTTATGACTCGGCATTGAACGTGAAATATTTTACATGAATAAATGAAATTTTAATAACTATGAGGATTGAATAAATCAGCTCGCATTTGAAGAATTTTATAATTAGTTGAATATTTTCTGAGAATGAAATTGATTTAAATTTTGTATTGAAAGAAAGTTTTAATATCCAAAATACGTTTGAAAAAGGTTTCAGCTATTTATCATGAATTATTATTGAAATACTGCATAAGAATTCTTCTCAAAAATGAAATTGTGTCCTAAAAAGATTTTATGATAATATTCAGTCAAATTACTATTTTTGTAACAACAAAAACACATTTATTAAAAGATTTACGATTACGTTTATATTTAAAGAATCTGTTGTATTTAAAGAAATAAAATAATTCTGATAAAAACGTTATAATGGACACACCAAAAAATAGAAATATCTCAAAAAGTACAATCATGGAGTTACGTCATTCTTCCGAAAAACTTAATAATTACAATCTCAGATTTTTCAGTTTTACACTAAGATAAGTAACGCTAAAAAAAGAAGTTCTCGATTTCTCTTTGATTTTAATTACAAAGCAAAACAAGTTTCCGTTTGATAAAATTCCGATAGGGCAGGAAAAAATAATTTCTCAACTTTTCCAAGTGGTAGAATTGTTTTTCGTCGCCCGATTGATTCGGGTTACAATTGACGTCCCAATCAATGTGTTAATTACGAAAAATTAAGGGAAATGAGGTGAAAAATTCTCGCCGCGAAACAATATTTACTGCGATTTAATATCTTTTTGAAACCCGAGAAAAAAATGAAATAAAAGCGACGAATGTGTAAGTTGGAAAATACAACACAGAAAATCAATCAAAATCCACAGCCATCAATTAATCAATCGCGAAATAATAAAAATGTCGGAATTTTCTTGAATCTGATTACTCGCGTAAGCAACGGTTCAGCCCACTGCACACTGGACCATTGTTTTCATCAGTTTGTAAACAAAATAAAGATACCCACCAGTGGTAACCACACTGGGAAGTACTCCGGTTGCGGTGACGGAAGCCGTGTCCGGTGCGACAACGTCGACTTGCGTCTGGGTCGGCCGTGGGTCGTAGGCCGTCGTGCTATCGACGTAATCCGCGCTGAGCTCATAGTTGGTCATCGCCTGGTGATTGTAATATCCCGAGCCGCCGGTTCCAGGCCCCGGCGAGGCGTACTCGTTACTGCCGTACGCGTAACTACAGAAACGAAAATTTTCATACTAAAAACAATCCCCAGATTCATATTAATTCTCGACACAAAAACTATGACCAGAAACATCTCTGTAACAATCGGTTCTGAAATTTTCCCGAAAAATATAGTCAGAGGAAGAATGGTGGGAAAATATGGACGAAGAGCGCGCGCGATCCGAGTGAAGAGAATGATTTTTAAGAAAATTAGAGCCGCATTGGATCATTGGAAACATTTCCCGCCGGAAAAAGTTTTATTGCAAAGAATATTTTCAATTTTTATTGATGTGCTAGACTGTTTGTAACAGGACCATTTCCCTCGCGTTCGGAGCGGGCGAATTGCGAGAGAACCGACTGTACTGCAGTGCACTTAACGTGATGTTGCATCGGAAAGTTTGTTGTTCTGCACCGATTAATGCCGACGTTGTTCTTGAGTTGACAATTGGTTAACGAGTTGCCGTCTCGGCGATTCTTCGACGTCATATTGGAAGGATCGATCTGGCGAACAACGTATCTTCCATTCTTCAAATATACTGACCCGCCGTTGTATGAGTGATGCTGATCCGAACTGCTGGGCGTCTGGTGCTCGAAAACGCTGCTATCCGGCGCCGTCTCCGAGGCTGCCCTCATCTGCGCTCTGTGAAACCTCACTTCGTCCTCGACCTTCTCCCTCTGCTTCTTCGACATCCGTCCAAATTTAACGGCTGCAGGGCAAACAATGTACAAAAGTCATGAAACATTCTCTATTTCACTGTCTCCTCAATTTCCCCGGGGCAAAATTAATCAAGCCTGATCAGGTCCAATTTTAAAAATTGAAGCTCAAACTAAGTTGAATATAGATCTAGATTAGGCTTGAATTCTACCTAAATTCCATTGAAAAATGGAAAATTAGGTAGACTTAATCTGGGTCTTAACTTAACCATAAATTTCTTCGATAATTAAAGATTAATTTCAGTTTCGGTTGATCAGCCTGGAATTATTTTTCCCCGAGTCATCATTTCATGGTAATGATCGCTAAATATTTCGTCATTCAAGAATAGTGGATCATCTCAACCAAGGAAATGCTCACTAATAAAATAATCTATTCCCCGTGAATGAAATGATAAAGAAACGCTCAGAAAAAAATCAATTGGAATCCTACGAAATAGAGAATTAAAATCATACCGAACATGATATTACGCGTTATCATGAAATCGATTGCATTTCGGAATCAAACATCCACCCCAAAGCTAAATGAGTTACTCCAGATCTTTCTTTTTCCCCTGCCGAGTCTGAAAAGCGAGGATGCGTTCCACTGGCACAAAGGCGCCCAAGCGCGTGCGCCTTTGCGTCGACATCACAGCAGAACGCGGAAGCGCGGCGTCCACGTGACGTCACAAAAGGGGGACGAGAAACACTACGTCAGAGCTCCCGGCGGATCGCCGGGGTATGCACATACGCGCGCGAATGTGTGTCATGTGTGCACGAATACAAGAGGATGCGAACAACTCTGCCGGCCGGCAGGCCACGTAACTGACGTCAGACGACCAGCTGAAGCGCTACCAAAAGACCGCGAGCCGGAGGTGGGACACGGAGAGCGCGGCGAAGGCGGGGGTGGCAGATGGCGAACGTTTGATGGATGTTACGACGGGTTGTGGGGGGTGTGGAAGCTTCTTTGGAAGAAGCGCTCGCGTGGGAAGAGAAGGAGAGACGGAGATGGACCCTGAGCGGAGAGACGGAGACGGCATCAGGAAGAAGACGCGGTGCTTTATTTCTGGCGCTATATATAGCGCCAGGAAATTAAGCTCCGCGTGTCCCGCTGTCTTATCACCAAGCGCGTGCCTACTCTTCGATTATTCCGAAGGGAAGGGCACGTGATTTTTCCGAGATTTTTAGGGGTGGAAAGGAGGGAACTGCAGATAATTATCAATACTTTGATGCAGGATGAACTTTTGGGAAAGTATTTTTGGATGTTTGGTGGAGATCGAATCTTTTTTTTAACTATCAACAGGTTGACGGATTGGAATGTGAATTTTGGAATTTTGAAATGTTTTTCGATCCAGATTTTATGTCTTTGTCTGGGGAAATGGAAAATCTGGAAAAGTCAAGGCTTTTTCTTATCAGCACTTTTTAAAGTTTTATTCAAGATGGATAAATAAAATTCGATCACATTTCTGAACTGGGAAATTTGGAAAAGTCAAGAAATTTCTTCCGAATGAAATAAATCCATCATTTTTCAATCAACGTCTTTTCCGTTACAAAGCTAGCAAATTATTTCAATGTGAGCAAACTAAATTTCATATCAAAACTTGACTGTTTAAAATCCGAATTGAAAATATAAAAATGGAAAAAATTATCTACTTGTAATTAAGTACGAGAACGTTTATCTGATTATGAATTATTGAACATTCCCATTCGCCTGTCGGAAAATTATCTTAAAATAAAATGACTTCCGTTCGAAATGATAAAAATTTAATTAAGCATTTATCAGCGATTATTCCAATGTTAGACTCATCGAATTTTATGAAAAGAATCGACGATTCGAAAAATCATCGTCATCCTGTGAATAGCCTGATTTCCCAGTGTTCACAGTCAGCGAAAAATCGCATTTCCGGGCTGAGAAACCGGGTAAAGTCTGGGAATCTCACCTACAAATTCTAATTGTGACAACCTTTTTCCTCGACCCCTTCCAAGACTCGAACAACGGGCACCAAAAGTTCGCACGCGCGTGACGAATGAAGAATCGCGAGCGACGTGTTCGCGAATAATTTGCTTTCGCGAAAAAGAAGCCAGGCTGCCCAAAAGTATGTAGCCGGCGATCCGTTATTTCGTAGACTCCATATACGGAGTCGAGGTACGAGCCCATGTGCATTTGTATGTATGTATGCAAGTGCGAGTTCAAGTCACGTGTACCGTTATACGAAAATACACAGCTTTGGGCAGGACACGAGCGACTATGTAATGGGCATGGCTTTACCGCTATCCCTGCGCATGACGTGTCGAAAAAAATTACGCGCAAGTATGTCGGTACATCAAAACCTTCCGTCATAACCGAAACGAGTTTGATAGCGGTTTTTGCCTTCGCGATCGTCACCGCCCGATGAAAAAGCCGAAAATCAGCACGACACGTTGAAAACTTTGAGTGGTTAGCGAAATTGGCTGGGGAACTTTGGATGTCCGGTCACGAATTTCGTCGCCCAAGAGATGGATACAAACAAAGCACCCAATTTTTTTAAATCGGGAGCGTGTAAACGGATTGAAAATTTGAAAACTCTGACCCAAAACCAATCCCCAAATCAGCGAAATTGGCTGGGAAACTTTGGTTTTTGGTCCTGAATTAGTCCTCCAAGTGATGAAAGCAAGCAAAACGCCTTTTCAAAAATCATACACGAAACGGAAACTCTGAGTTACGCGCAAGAATGTCGGTACATCAAAACCTTCCGTAATAACCAAAACGAGTTAGATAGCGGATTTTTGCCTCCGTAATCGTCATCGAGCGAATCAACGGCTGATTCGTCCGAATTCGACGCGAAGCGCATAAACGAACGCGTAAGACGTCGATAAGAATGCGCGTACAAAGGCAGGGGCAGATTTGATAAAGGGTCGTAAACCTCGACTACAAGTACCTACATATTCACGAGACGGTACGCGTAAGTTGACTCGGACAGATAAGATTACACTTTTTTATGTCACGATAATCTTTGACGATAACGCAACGTGACACCTGAATTAATGAAATCTATTTGCGATTACGCGACGTTTTCTCGTATCCGTGAAACTCGGGAAACGCCTCGAAGCTTTTCCGTGTAGGATTAATGCATTCTCCGTTTCCGGATTTATCGTACTCACCATCTCGGGACATGCCGAGCCGTAGGCACTTTTGTAGCCGGCAATACTGGCACCGATTTCTGTTGACGCGATCCACCACGCAGTTCTTGTTCCGCGGACATTGGTAGTTTACTACCGACGACTGGGATCTCCTGAAGAATCCTTTGCAACCCTCGCAAGTGATTACGCCATAATGCACGCCGCTGCTTTTGTCCCCGCACACTTTGCACGGAATTATCTCGATCTGGGCTGTAATCAAAAGGGCCACAATTGTATCAATACTTGCGCAATGGAAAGGCAGTTTTTTTATTCGAGAACATTCAGCGGTAAAGATAAAATTCGTTGACGTGGAAACTGATGGACGAATTTCGTTTTGTCGTTAATCGCTCCTTGTTTTGAACATTTGAGTCGAGTGTTTTCATGACTATCGGATAGAGTGATAAAATCGTAAACATAACATGCGCATCGTATGATATCATTGCCAAATATGAACGTAAACACAGTTAAAACTAGCTTGAGCGATAATTATCATTAGGGAGGGACGGATGAGGGAAATGTTGAAACGCACTTTGAGCACTCTACAAAATGAGGAGTGATAAGAGAAATCTATTCGATGGAAAATACCTGCAATTGCATTGCTTTTCTTTTCAGAAATTTGAGGAATTACTCAGAATTTTTTATAATCTGGGAAAACATTACCTATAATTTTTTTTAATTCAGTGCTTGGTTGCGAATCTCTGAAATTTTTATGTTTTCAAATTATGTTATATTGATTGCATTTTATGAGTGTATAATTGGGAACTTTGAAGCAGGAAAAAATATTTGCTCGCGGCGAGAATATTTTACCTCGTTTCCCGTAACTTCTCGTAATTAATACATTGGTTGGGACGTCAATTGCAACCCCAATCAATCGGGCGACGAAAAATAATTCTACCACTTGAAAGAGCTGGAAAATAATTTTTCCCAGCAAACATTGGCATTTAATCAAACGAGTACTTGTTTTTCTTTGCAATCAAGGTTTTTTATGTCAGTGTGAAACTGAAAAATCGAAGAGTATAATTTTGTAGCTCTCCGGAAGAACAGCTCAACTCCAAAATCGTAGTTTTCGAGTTATCGCTATTTTTGCTTCGTTCATTATAACGTTTTTTATTCTATTTCTCAAAAATTTCGTCAAGTTTGAATTTGATCGTAAAATAATTGAATTCTAGTGATTCTTCCAAGAAATGAATATGCAAATGAAATTTCAATTTTTGTGTAATTAAGTGTGAATTCTATCTTCTTTCATAGTAACTTCTAATTAACTTCAAACTTTTTTGGACACAAAAATTTGTCATTACTGTCGAAAAGAAAGAAATGACATTATCAAACCATTCATCATATCTCCAAATTCCGTGATAAATAAATCTTCAGTTCGTCGAGAATGATTAACGTGATAAAGATTGAAAAACCGTCATTATCCCATTCTTCCAAAAAGAACGGTAAAAAACATTCTTTCGGATGCCATAAAAATGATCGTCAGGAACTTCGGAACTCCAGCATTCATAATTGATTTTTGCTTCAAAAAAGTCTACCTCGTATCGAATTAGCGTGCACCCTGCGATCGTCGCGTTCTCCTCTGACGGAGCCATGACCGCGAGTCGCCGCGGCCGATCTCGACAGCACCGGACTCGTGCTATCCGCGCCCCAGGTCGACTCGTCGAACGCCGTCGGATTAGCCTCCATCTGAGCTCTATTATCGCGACATATTCCTCCTATCGCCAGTGTTTTGATTCGTGACTTACGTCATGTAACGTGTCCCGCAAGTTCCTTCACTTCTCTTATCACTCCCCACTTTTCTAATCAACTACAAACTTCCCAACACGCCACCGACGCAATCAAAATGCCGGAAAAAATAAACTGCCGACGACACTTTTTCCAAACTCTCCTCGGCCCGTAACTCGAGCGTACGAAAATAGCGAGGAGGGCTTTCGCGTCGCGAAACATGCGCATAAATCCGTGAGCTGGATGCCTAAAGCGCGACACTCGGAACGTGCCCGGAGCCGATAATTCCCGAATCCGTGGGAATTTCGGTTCTTGGTATCGGCGCGGATACTAGCGCCGCCTCTGGCGTGTCCAAACGCTCGGCAACATATAGTCAAAGATTACATAAGCGAGAACGATGAACCCGAAGTACAGTCACCCAGCGCCTCGCCTCCTCCGGCTCGCTCGCGTCTGCTTCTCGCGGCGCGGGCCGAGATTTTCGCCCCCTCCCCACCCTCCCCCCGTATTCACCGCCGCCCCTCCCGCCCCCCACGGCGACTTTGACACTTTTCACTTAACTCGGGGAAGTCAGGGAAAAATGTCCACTCGCGTCGAGGAGAATTCGCGGGGCACGCCGACGGCGACGACGTCGCTGCTGCTGCCGCCGTGGCAGCATCACTACGCGAAAGTCACGAGGTAAAGGAGGGATCGCGATGCGATCGCCCGCTCCTCGAAGACGTCGCGCGTTGACAAGTCCCGAGTGCCGAGACACGGGAAAAGCAGGGAAAAACGAGCGGAAAGCTTCCAGCGCGACTGAAGCATTTGTTTTTCGGGGTTCAAAGAACTGAGTTGCTCCGGAGCGAACGAGAGAAACGGGGGAGGGGGCCGAAGAATTGCAAACGCTGTTTTTTGGGGGGACCAGACGGTGTAAAGGCCTGGCATCTCACAATATGTCAGGATCCCCACCACGCGCGAGAGTCGTGCAGCGGGTCACTGAACTGCGCGCCTCCGCCGATGATGCCCGAGGAACCTCGCGCGCTCCTCCTCTCCGCGTTTCGTCGCGATCTCTATTCGAACTCCCCGCTCCCGGAGCTGAAGGCGCGAGCGGCTACGGAAACGCCCGAGGCGCGCACGCGGCGCCAACGAATGCAAGATCCGCGGTATATTTGCCTGCCTCGATCTTCCCAACATTCGGAGGGGGCATTTTCTTTCGTGGCTTCAACTACGGAGATGACGAGTTTTGGGGAATCTCGATACCGTTAGAAACGAGGGTCACTGCTCCGTTAGGATTTTTGAATGGCTTTTTTCTAATGCCATTTACATTTTCAACGGATGGCTCTTTAATTGCCTTTTTTGTGTTCGTTCCAACGGGAATTGGGGATCGAAATGACGCAGGTTTTCCGGGGTCGTTGACACGGGGTTTTTTTTCATCCACTGACGATATTTTATTGCTTGAGAGTTTCTTTTATTTATATATAAAGGTTTTTTTGTTATTAATCACGTGATCGTTATTCTGGGAAACTTAATTTTATTAATGTCACCATTACCGATATGTTTAGAAGAAAACATGATTGTTTTGTAGGTCAATGATCCTTTTCCGTTCTTGAAAAAAATATGACGACGTAAAGTTGGCAAATAACGTTGAAGTAAGTTTTATATGTGCATAATAACATCACGATGCCTCTTCTAGTTGTTTAAAAGAGAGTATTGACTCAATAGTTCGCAGGTTCACGAGAAATTCTTAACAACGACCTTCCAAGGATCAAGAGAAAATTTTCTCTTTCTTATTATCTGACCTATCCCCATTTTAAAATTGTGATTATCGATGACTCATGCACAAAAAATGCAGACCCATGCATGAACTTTGTAGAGATAATCATTGGATCCCAGCAACAGTCATAGCCATAAAGAGTCTGTTTTAGGAGTTTCCAGTGTAATTTCATAGATTTAAGAGGGTAAATTACACTTGGATCTTGTTGATTAGAAAAATGTTTAATTTAATGAGTACGCGAAAATTGAAAAAACACTTCCAATTATGAATCTTTAGACCTAAACAGGTTGTATCTGGCCTGATTAGACCTAATTCTTGTCTGATCAGACTGGAAAGACTGAACCTACCAATAAAAAACTTGGTAGATTTGAAATAGAAGAGAATATATCTGATCAGATCTATTCAGATGCAATCAGATCTGACGAGCTTAACGATGTCCGATTTCAACTGACCATTCAGATCTGTTTAAATATGATCAGGCCTGATCTGGTATGGTCGAACCTGATCGCTATGTAATCAAATCTGATTAGCACTGGTCAGACGTCTGATTAGGCCTAAATAGATCGCATCAAACCTGAAAAGTGGGCTGTTCAGGTCTGATTTGACCTATCCAAATTTCTAGAGTTCAATGAAAAAAATTCGTGTTTTCTAGGAATAAAAAGAACTATAAATAAGTTTCAGTTGTCGAAATATTTAGACTGATGCTATAGCTGCAAAATAAAATAATGAAAACAAAGCATACATCAACATTTTAATTCTCGAAACGTTTTCCAAATCTTTGAAGATAAATGTGACTCGGAATAAAAAAAGGGACCTAACGTTCGAAATCTCTTTCTTGAGAGAAATAGATAGAAGCGAACGCAGTTACGGTAAACAAGGTCATTAATATCAACTTTGAGCCTTATTATCAACTTTATTTTTGTTTGTAGAAATTTCAGACTAGTCTCAATCGATTGAGCATACTCTCATTCAAGATATTTCGAAATATCTTGAAATCGAAAAATCGATTTTTCGAACTTCAGGTCTTTTCCAGGTCACAAATACGTTTCAAAAGTTGTTGATTTCTATTTGGTTCATCATTTAACATACTGAACTTGACAAGAAATTGGCTAAGGCCAGTATAAGAATATGTGCCTGTTCGATAAAGGTCTAAGGTGTCTAATTTTTGCACGAATTGGGAATTTTCGATATTGAGACAAAGTTTGATTAATTTACTATCGGAAATTTTCCAACTTGAAGCTTCAATTGGAATTTCCTAAAAAATAATCGCTATTTCGTGAGGCATGTTGTCGACAGCCCCCCCTAAGGTCAGTCCGATTTTCTCAGTAACCCTATTAGTGCATAGCACTGGCCCAATTAACTGCAGCTTCTCCAACGAATCTGCAGTTTAGTGAAGTTTCACTTAGCCCTTCGGTTTTTCCACTTTATTTCCCTTAACTCACGTGACGCCGGTATAAACAAGCTGGCTGACAACACGCTTGACATTTGAGGGTTATGGTGACGCGCGTACATATTTTCCGTTCAAACTTTTCATAAAAATTGATGATACTCGTAACCAATTGTAAAAAAACATTGTATGTTGAACATAAAACATAAAAACATCAATTCCGACGAATTTTGTTCAGAATTCAGTTTTGTGTTCGACATAAAGAGGCGCGACTTGGCCTTAGGTGGGACATTTACCTTATTCGGGAGTGATTAAAGGAAAACACGTAGAACTTCGTGTGGGGCAAACATCACAATTTAAATAGATAAGAATTCGTATCTGTCATTTTTATCAAAAAATAAATATATTCTTGTTCAAATCACAAATAAATATGATAAAATATTTATTTTTCACGAAATTTACGATCAATGAACTGAATTTTCTATTAAAAGTTGTTACTCGCGGTTAGATTTCTTTTCTTTATCTTTGTTTATCTCACTTGTTTTTCGTTCTGTTATTCAAATTGCTTTCTTCACTCATTTGGAAACATTCCGATCATCATTTTGTATTCAAAAAACATTTAAAAACCATTACAAGTTTTAAAACTTGATTACAATAAACAATTTTAGAAACTCAAATATAATATTTCTATAATTGAAAAAAAAGTTGTTGAGATATGACTAAAAGGTCTTTAAAGTGAGATAAATGAAAATTTTTGTTAATAATAATTAATAACGTTCAATGACATGGCAATAATATGACTGAAACTATAAATTATTTCTCGAAACAAATGTCACCCAATTACGTAATTCAGTTTTATGGCATCGTATTTGTGGCATTTAACTTGCGCGTTAAATTAAAGGGAGAAGTGACATTGAACACCAAGGAGAAACTGGATCTTTTGAGGACGCACTATTTCTACCGCACCATTAGAGGGTGCGTGTCGATGACCCTGGTCGATGAAGAGAGAAAAATTTCAGGGGGTGCATTTGGGATTCGTTTCAACTAGTTCGATGACCTTTGCGGCGCATCGGAGAAGAAATCCCGTTTCCTTTGCCGTTCGCTGCGATTTCGTAACTCGATACTCTCAAACGACTCGCTACTTTGCCGCAGTTACCGGAAGGTACGCTTTAATGGAACTTTGTTTACCTCATGACAATTACGGTGCTTCGTTATTGACGCAAAACCATCATGAATTTCATCGTCTCCGATTTCAGTATCGTTTCTTTTACGCTCGACAAGTTTTCAACATGATATTTAAAAAAACAGTGCTTCTTGCTCTTTTCTTCTAATCAACTTTATCTCTTTGTTGATGTAAAGAAATATCGTAATGACGAAGCAAAATTGAATTGAAACAGACAAAATATAAATTTTCCGAACGAATTTTCGTTTTTTGGAAGGATAATTAAATCTTAGCGATATTTTTAGTTTACTATTTCCTGTTCCGAAATTTCGAACAACGAAATTGTTTCGAAAATTTGCTCAATAGATTGTGAATGCTTGAAACAATAAAATTAATGGTGGATTGAACCAACGAAATGACTTTACAAACCGTCGCGGTTTTTGTAATTCAGATTCAGAATCATCATTTAAAATCCAGCAATATTGCTTAATCTAGCAATATTTTACTTATTCATTCAATGAATTAATCGACGTTGTATTACAACATTTAATTCATCATATCCTATCGTTTTTCTTTAAAGATTTTTACGAATCACTCGAATTCTGCAGGGAAAATTGAAAGCTGGGACATTTAGTGTTCCAAAATTAGTATCAAGTTTCGATGATGAATTCAAGAAACAAAACATAATCATCAATCCACTAACAATTTTTGGAATTACGTAAAGTTTTTATGTTTATTTATAAAAAAATGCATGTAAAGAATGAAAATGTTACTGATTTAATTTTGTTAATTCTTTCTAAACAGAATAGCTCTCCGTGTACAATAAAAATAAATAGAGATTTCAATGAGAGTAGCACGTGTTTCGATGTGTTTTCTTATGAGCTCGTATGCTTTTTAAATGCCTCAGACCCACTGTCAACTAACTCCACCCTTCGTCCTTCTCCGTTTGGAGTTCCGTCCTTGTATAGAGCTCGTTAATGCAATGTCCCCACCAAGCTTACGTTTCTCTCTCTCTCTTTCCTTCTGCCCTTCGCCTCTTCCTCTCCTTCTCCTCCATCGTTGCATAACCGCGCACGAGGTTGCCAACCTGCGCCTCGTAATACTCTATAAATACCACTACAACTAATCAAGCTTCGCTTTTATTTACGCACACGAGTCCCCCGCAAGAAAGAGAGAGTTCCCGCAGAGGACGCAAAACAATCCGATAATAAAAATAAGAAAACCGCCGTGGGACCCGTTTTTAATTATTTTCCGTGCTTTTCTCCCACGCAACCGGCATTTTCATGCATATTTCAATCGCGCCCCTTTCGTTTCTTATCGCCTTTTCCAGCCGCGAAAGTAACGAGGCGAAAATTGCCGGAAGCGGGCATTCAATGAAGCTACAAATCGAGAAATTGCGTTAGTTTCTCACGCAACAGCGTTTTCTACATCGGTGACTTTGATGAGACAGAGTCGTCGCGAATCTCGAGCGTGAAATGTTATATGGGTCAAGGAGAAAAAAAACTGGGGACGTCGATGACGATTACTTGCATCCCTCTAAATTTCTTAGAGCGAGATCCCGCTTTTTCACTCTAAAAATGATACGAATTGAACGGCTCTATTTGCAGTGAATTACCCTGCAGAGTAAAACATTCCACCCTCTCAGTAAAAGTGAAATAATTCAAGAGTGAAAATTCACTCCAAAAGGTTTCGATTCGTGAACTGAAAAGTGTGTTTTGGTAGGATGAAAAATGAAAAAATGTTTGACCCGGTCAAAGGGTTAAATCAATATTATTTTCCGCAGCTATTTATAAAGCGATGATTGAATAAATGATAGAAAAGGAGAGAAAAACAAGAAGAGGCGGAGGAGGAGGAAAAGGAGGAGGAGGAGGCTTTCTCTGGTGCTGACTAGTAGAACGATCGTTACAGTTTCCTTATGCGAGCGATGTGGTAACACTTGCGACATACCATCATGCAGGTATACTCGATAGCCGATCGCGACTGCCAAGCTCGTTTGAAAAGATTTTCGAATTTGGGCCGCGAGACGCGAATAGCCCGAATCTCCTTCCCGAAAGAATTCCGCGGTTTCTTTTCATTGCCAATTTTCCTTTTACGCTGTTCGATTTCCCAGCCGCGAGTAGCGACTCTCGGAGAGCGAAAGAGCGACGAGTCTTTCGATCGCGAAAGCTCGTCATTGAATGAAAAGCTAACGTTTTTCCAGCGGTCAATACGCAAAGTTGACGCGAGCGCCGTTCGGAAGGAAGAGTAGTTTTAACTTTGAACGGTGAACGACCGGAACAAGTACGCATGCGCCGAGATGCCGCTGACCCAGATGCGCAATACGATTGGCGCGCTCGGTCGTTTCCGGCGACGCTCGGCGTCCCTCGACAACGCGGGCACCTCGCGCTGTGTCGCGCCTGACCCACATCGTCTCTCGCGCCACACTTGCCGATCGTTGCTCGTTGCTCGCCGGTAGCACGCTTTTGTCCCATTCGTTCCCAGAGGCATCGTCGCTTTTGCATTTTTTAACATTTCGCTATTGTCCAGTTTTATTACACCGGAGAAAAAGCGCTATTTGTACACATCTGTTTGGATAACGAATTACGGCTGGGAATGATGAAAAATACGTGGATGGAAATAACGAATCGTATGGATAATGCAACGAGTTATTAAATGCTTTGATGAGCAAGTCAAAAATTGAAGGATTAGTGAATGGAGTTAATTATAAATGGATCGAAAAACCGACACGATTAAACTGAAATTCGACGAAAATTCAATCGAATTATTGAATATTGCATATCAATTAAACCGAAATCAGTTTGTATTAAATTTTTATTCGAACCTCAATACTACGTTAATATTTAAAACATTCTGCAATTAAAAAATAACTGCGAAATCAAGGAATGAAACAATATAAATAATGAAGATATAGATTATACAATAAGTAAACGTGAGACAATAAAAACCCATTGCAATGAAATAAAAATCGATTTAAATACGATGCAAATTAGAACTTGAGTTTAAACATTCGACCACAATTTAATTCAAATGTTAATGTTATCTTTCGCAAATTTGGTATCAATTGTTCCGAATTCTATAGGAAATTCAATTGAATGTATCAACAAAATAAATTCCACGATTAAATTGAACGATTTGAGTTTACCTTTCATTCAAAAAACAGATGAATCGACAAACCAACACAATTCCACTAAAACTCAACTAAACACCGAATGAATTACGATTTGAAAGTTTAATGCAATTCAAACCTTAAATTCATCGATGCGATTGTTAATTCCGTCCAAACTCTTACGAATAAAGCAACCTAATCCCATTTTCCAACTACTTTTCAACAAGTTAAACAAATCCCACTAACCACTAATTGAATCCTACGTGACAAAACATTTTATCGATTCCGATGATTGTAATTGCGTCATTTCCAACGCAATAGAAATGGTAGTTCTTGAAGAATGAAAAAAAGTCTCGGAGGATTCGAAATTGGAAAAGCGAATACCCTGACGTAAGAACGATTGAAAGCAAGTACTCGCTGTCCGGTATGACGCAACGAATCGAAAGGGGATCGTATCGTTCTTGATGATCCAAGGCACGATTCGTCTCATTATCTTTCTCTCTCGTTTTACATTCGATCCCTATTCGGTACCCCGATTTTTTCATCATCTCCCCCTCCCGTGCCCCGAGCATATCCACGCGACATTGAATTGTTAACAAGCATCAGCGGCTGCAATCGACGCGCCGCTGATGTGTCCGAATACCAAATCACCCGTGGTGAAATTTAGAAAGCACGCCCGCATCGGCAACGTCCCGCCACGTGCGTAAGCGACGATACGTGCGCCCAAGAAATTGACGTTCGTAAAATGCGTTGCTAAACGCTCGCTTTCTCGGCGTTGTTTCGTTCCCGCTGCTTTTTTTTCGATCGATTTCAATGCCGATATCTTTTCACAAAAAAAGCCTATTGTTTACTTTTTGCCCTGGGCGTATCGACTCGAGTTAAAAATGTTTGGTATTGTGCAAATTACACTTGTATTCCATGTACGGCGTTAGGTAAATATCACGTTTATTCATCGCAATTTCGAATTGAATGTAATCAAGGTATCAATGTTACGTACAATGTTGATATAATTCGATGGGTGCTTCTTGATAAAGCGGGGCCAATTAACTTGGAAGCTGATGGTCTGAACGAGGTGTATGGAAATTAAAAAAACGCGTTATGAGCGCCGATGGAAATTACGAGGCAAACAATTTTTTAGTCGTTCAGCTTTTATTCCGCGCGATGATTTTAGATGCAAGTTATGCAATTCATGTGTTCTCTAAATTCCTTGGATTGAAAGACCACTCCGAAAAAAATAAAAATACCGCCACTAAAATTAGAGTAAATTTGCACTCTTTCAAAAGAGTGAAATCTTATTCTTTTCGAAGATTTTTACTCTACGAGAATGACATCACACTCAGTTGGAGTAAAAAGCTCACTTGAATTCGAGGAAAGTTTTTTCAATCTTTTTGGAGTAAAATTTCACTCCAAGGAATTCCCGTATTTCGGAATGCGTAAAAATAGTAATTAAAAAAAAATTTTGTATCGAACGAATAAATAAGCGTATAAAACTTTGAAATCGGAAACGATTCGTAATTTCCGACACAGTTTCGTAACGAAGACGACATCTATGATATAATACAAATATCGATAAGCCCATTGTCTCGAGGATTCGATGGGCGTGATAAACAGAGAGCCGGGACGTTTGCCAACGGCTAGATAAGAGATGGATGCCGATAAACCGCAAGGAATAGGAACCATTAGATTCGCAATCGATCGCGATCGCGCCGAATAAAGCCGGCGTGTAATTGTGCATTAACAAAGCCACAGGACGAATGCGAGTACCGAGGTGAAAGGCTTTTCACCGTTTGAATTATTTTATTCAAAGTCCACGCGAAAGGAAAAATTATTATCGAAACGCCCGCGGCGACGGAATTAGCGCCCGTCTTTTTTTGGCCGCGCGGCGGCCCCGGAAAGCCCCGTCTCTCTTTCTCCTTTTCGGCCGCCGGAGAAAGTTGAAACCGGAAATTCAAAGATTTCATTTTTATTTCACCGCGCGAAATTATAAATCGAAAGTGAAGCGAGCTTCGAATTTAAGACCGTTGCTATCGGGGGCCGAAGAAACGGGAGAAAAGTTGGATGCTCCAATTCTTTCCTCCCAATGATCGTCTCTCTTCTTCGCATTGGCATTTTCTCTGATATTGCGGGTCTACGAGTGCGTACGTATCACCTAAAGCCGCGCGGACGGACGGACGTACGGACGAGCGTCGACGTTTTGCGAATGTGTGCGCGCATCGGCGCATAGTGCATCGTGCATGCACCTTTCGATAGTGTGGGTGACGCCGCAGCGGTGTTGGCGAGAGCGTGTAACTGGGTCGCGGGTTCGACAACTTCAGCCAAGGCTGCCTAATCAGTGGTTCTCACTCGCTTTGCGGCTGCACGTTGCACTTTGCCGCAACTTTTCGACGATTCCAAGGGTCCGGCGATTCTACGTCTAAACAGCATTTTTTTCTTTTTTCTATCTAATCAAAATTTCTTTCTTCTTTTCACGCCCTAAATCCTTTGCAGTAGAATTTCACTTTATAGTTCGATTTAATTGAATTTGGGATGGATTTTTCCACTCTGAATAGAGATTCCATTTCGATCGTTCTTGGAGTGAAGATTCACTCCAAAAGATTATAAATGCATTTTTGGAAATAAAAATGAAGATTCCAAAAAAGTTTGGCAAATTCGATGTTTTTATCGATTTATTTGCGATTGAGAAATCGCAATTTTACAACCGCGAATCAATTATTATCTCCGATTCATTCACGGAAGTGTGCTTTTCGATAAAAACTTGCAAAGACGCGGGATTACCGGCGCATTTTTAGCTTAAAAATAACACCGGGAATCATTCCGCGCGAAAAAGCTCTCGGAAGAATGTGTTTCTTCGACGTCCCATAAGTTACCTCTCATCCCGAATTTCACTTTCCGCTGAACGTCACGCTGGATCTCGAAACTTCAATAGAAAATCCTCGAGATTCCCTTACCTGAAACACAAAGCGAGCAATTCATTACGACAAAATGGCAACGAAAAAAAGATACGATTAATAAACGAACAAAAATCATCAGCAGCTTTCCAAATCTTTTCTTTGGGGAACAGCGAGTATTTATATCGCTGAAAAAGTCGAAAGAATCGTCGCGATACGCCGGTGCATCACGGTCTGTCGCGAGTGGGTGAAAAGCCGAGGGAGATATTTCGAGAAGTTCCGATCGCTAGTCGAGAATACAGCCAACGAAGCTTCTGCATTTTTGACTGTGATCGTAAGAACCTTTCCCTTGTCATCGATGTCGAAATGCAAATGAGATGATAAACATATGAATGCGTGGAAAGGTTACATTGTGCGTTTATAAGAAATTCAATTAAATTATCAGATCGACATTTCGATCCGAGCTAATTATACGTTTCGGACAATCAATCGAATTGTTCTTTCAGGAATGTAACGAACGATGGCTGGGTTATCGCGACGAATCGAGACATTGGATGGTGCCTTTATTAATCAAACATTCGATCGCGCTGGAAACCGATCGAGCCTTTCTATCGATTGGTCATTGCACTTCGGTCGATCCGCGATATGCGTATGTTTTAGCGTAAATAATGTGCGCCGCGCTTTATGTTCCTAGTGCAGCAGGGTTTATACGCTCGAGCCGAGCCCGAGTGTATCGCTCTTAATGGCGCTGTATATAATATGATTTATACATGATGTGCGATAGCGGGCTAACGTGTCTAGCGGTGGGAGGATTACATCATATTGAACCGTAGTTTGCTGTGGTAATCAATAAGCCACGTTTTTCTTTTTAGCTTACGTCACCCGGACGAGGCAGCAACAGCAGCATTCGTACCCGGCAATGCACTCTTTGCTCCAGATGAGGGCCGGCTCTTCCCCAAAGACAATAAGATTTCCCCATTTTCGTGCACTTGGCACCGGCTCTCACAAAAGCGCGCTATTTTTTGGCTCTTTTCGTAGTTCAATTGTACGAATGCTCTCTTGGCTCGAGGATTCTCGTACATGCATACCTTCACGATTTTTGACGAGGGGACAATTTCATTGCAAAGATCGATTGCGCAAACCGCGGCTTTTTTGCAGCTACGTAAACTGAGAAAATGCCTTTTTTTCCCGAGCCAAAGCGGGCCGAGAGATGCAATGCGAGGTTTTATTAGGATTGACAAGGTGATCTTCTGTTTCACCGACTCGCATTTTTCTGCGAGATCTTTACACGCTGACCATCCCGAGAAGAAACTTGGAGTATAAATAAACATCCCAAAAGTAATCGAGCGCTTTCAAAGTCGAATAAAAATCGAACGAGTCGTCGGAGAGAGAAACGGAGAGGATCCTAGACGAGAACGGAGAGCCCCTGGCTCGCGTTATCATAACATCAGCATGCCTGCCTGCATCTATCTATATTTCAAAGAGTTGGTGCGCGCATATAGATGCGCGTCGTGAATTCAAGTGTCTGCATGTGTGCGTCTCTCTATGCGAGGCTAGATGCGTTATACTATGGCGAATGAATGTAAAATAGTGGCAACGCTGCAGAGAAGCGAACGCGGAGAACGATGAAAATCCCTCGATGAAAAACCAAGGGAAGCTTTCGTTTCGCTTCCAGCAACGAATCGCGACCATTTCGAAAAGATATTTTTCTTTCACGTTTGAAATATTCATTCGAGATTCAACGAGAAGCATTTCGAAAGCGCGCTGGTCTTTTTTTAAAAGTCATGAAAAACGATGATTTTCGAAAGGTTTATACGAGATAATTAAGAGGTTGATAAATTTTTTGCTGTAATAATGTTTGCTTCGAGGACTTTTAGCAGAGTAATTAAAATATTTGCGAGAAAGTGCGGTTGATGAATGTAAGATGATTTATATGGGAATGTTGTTTCTGTGAAGGGATGAGAAGAGTCGGTTACGTGTGTTAAATAATAGCCGAAGAAGTAACATTGTCTAGGATGCTAATGACTGCGTGGCGAGCCTAGCGAGAGAGCAAATGAACGAGTCGAGTCAGGATCTTACGCAACGTCGGTTCGCAGTTCCAAGTACTATATATCGTCGGTAGTCGCTTACAAATCCTGGACTTTCAACCAAGAATCCTATATCGTCCGAGAGCAGCAGTCCTTGAGCCTCGAGTATCATTCGGAAAAGCGCGGAGCTTTCGTTTTCCCTGCGCTCGAATCTTAATCCGATTACATCGTTTCATTTTAATCCTTCTCGCCGACTTTCTACTTTCCAAATGTGTATATTCTTTTCGCGCGTTCGCTCTGCCTTTTTCTCGTAAAATGACGTCAAGTGATATAAAATAAAAAGAAAGTCAAGGGGTGTGGAACGTTTTGCATCAATGATTCAAGGAAAACAATTGTAGGTATTAAAAAATATTCTCTGGCATTCGGCATATATAATTTCTAACGCGAGGAAGAGTCTCTTTTGTATTTGTGTTTTTTTGCGAGTGCACGAATGCAAAAGCAAATAGGGCGCAGTCGCGCGCGAGTCCCGTCCTTGTGAATGGCGCTTGATAACGATTCCCGTATAAATTCCTTCTTCCTATTGCGCGCATTCTGCGCCGCGAGTTATTACGAATACGTCGCGTATTTTCCACATTCCTCGAAACTTCATATTCCGCACGAAATTAATCGTTTGAACAAACAAAGTTCGAGTGTCGCGGGGCCTTCGAATGCGCGAGTCCACCGCTGCCTGAACAAAGCGAGCTATATAATAATAGCCGACATTCAAGACCCAGTCAATTTCCTCCATTTACTCATTACCCATGCTCTTTTTCAACGGTATAGATCGCGCGCCACCCACTCCCCGGTGAAAGAAACTCGAGGGAGTCTTCGCAAAAAGTTTATTCAGCGGCCGCAGCGCGCTTTTCACTTCTCAAGGGCTCGCGGTCATCTCATTTATATTTTCGCCACGCGATCGAAAAATTCTGGAAACGCGCGTTGCGCAACGGCGTTTCTCGTTTTGCCTTTTTCGACTTTATTGCCTACGATCGAATCTTATCCAAGGTCGTGAAATTCGTAGACGAGGGGCGCGTTTCGTCCAGGCTTCGCACGGTCGAAGCCAACTATCGCGCACTTGGAATATGAATATCGTTTACGAAACGGTTTGCCCGCTGATTCACTGCATTAAACGCGATTTCGTAACGCCCGGAGAAACAGTGTGGAGAAAATTACAAACGATTGTTCTGCCCAGATCCGCTCGTGCGATATGCCGAGTTCGCGTATTTCTTTCGGAATACTTAACAACTGTTAATAACATCGTTATGATAATGACTCCGATAGACAATACAATGATCTTGCCGGTACTTTTTTTATTTCGCTAATGTCGAGTGTGATTGGAAATCGTTTCAACACGTACCAATTCAATGCCTCTTTTTTCATTGTTCCGATAAACGCCGCGATTGTTCGGACCTTTTTTCTGCAGATTTTCGACTCGACGAAAATTTTTGCCTCGAAGAATCGGCCGGCCGACTACTCACGGGCCGTTACTACTGACGAGCTGCAAAAATCTTTATCCTCTCAAAAAAGGAACGATTCGAAACTTTCGTCGAGTTTTGAAACGAAATTAATAACGGTTTTGGGATTGGTTTATGTTTTGGTTGCTGCAGGAGTTTTTAAAATATGAGTTTAAAATTGTATGATACATGTTGTTGGCAGGAAAATATTAAATGATGATAAATAAAATTTATTGAAACAGAACATGTAAAGGAAATAATTTATTTATTGGGAAACAAGTAATGAATGATAAAGATATCGAGGGAAACAGTTATTATACATTTTTAATAATTTCATTCACGTTTTTTTAAAATCGAGCAAACTCTGTAAAGATTCCGTTTGACTTGAAAAAAATCTTGTTGAAGTACATCGCAATAGAGAAAAATTAATTTTGGATCAATAGGGAACGGAATGTCAATTGAAATTTTTATCATGGGCGCGCGCGATCATTCATTTCCTATTATTGAATTTGACGCGTCACGTCTTTTTCTACTCAAAATTACAAAATTTGTGTATTAATCACTTTGCCATTTTTTAAAAATAATTTTACGGAAGAAATTTACGGAACCAAAACTTAGTATTAATTTCAAGTTCAACGTGCATAAAAGTGCATCGAGTATCAATGTAAATTATAGTAGAAAATGCGATTATGATGCGAGACATAAAAAAATTATGTCAATTTTTTCTGGGAACTTGAAAATCAATAAAATTAAGTGTTTCCCACAAAAAATACAAGCGCGTTTCATGGAAATATACCTTTTGTGACAAATATGGTGCATGGATTCGTCTACTGATAAAAAAGGTGACTCATAACAAAAATCGTATTATTATAATTCTAATACAATCCAAAATTTTCGTTTTTTTTTGTTTCAATAGGATAATAATACTTTTTTTCGAAGAATACCTGACGGGAATATACTGTTAAATATACACTTCTAAATAATAGTTAAATATACACTTCTAAATAAATCCATACACAACGGAGGTACACTTTAACAAACGTCAAAAAAAATATATAAAAAAACGAAAGTCAGCTTAATTTTTTCCAATAGAGTAGGGCAGATAAGATATAAATTAATTTTTGCATAAATTATCAATAAAATTCACTGGTAAAAATGTGGAGAAAACATGATTTTTCGATTCGCTTTATCCCAGTTGACATTATTTTTAATTAAAATGTTTCAAAAGTGGCCTAAAACTGCAACTATTTCTAGCAGTTTAGACTTCGATGTTGGTTTTAATCTCTGGTTTGCACGAGAAATCAAAGAACGTTACAAGTTTAATGACGTGAAACAAGCGAGACTGTGTGATTCGTTGCGTCCTTCTTGCCAATTCGATTGAATCACGCGACGTATTATAATTTTTGCAAGGATCGACGCGGCTCAACGTAAATAAACGCTACCAAGGGCGCCTTCAACTTTGTAATTGGCCACGTAATTTCCGGATGATCGACGGGAATCCCGAGATTTTGGGATTCCGTGACTCGGGTTACGATTCCGCACGCTTTCAAACTATGATCTCGCACGAGTCGTTTCAAAATAGAATGCTTTGTTGCGGTTTTCTTGGGTTTCAATAGCCGATCACGTGGGAACAGTGCGCTACAATAAATTGAATATCGTAAATAATGAGAAAACATGAATCGCGCGCGTCAATGCTTACTCGATGCACAATAATATCGCGTCGAAAGTTAATATAGCCATGCACGTTGTAGGCGGCGTTTCCGATTCGCCGAGACAGTCGGCTAAATGAAAGGGCTTTGTCGCGCCGTTTCAATGCGGCATTTTCGTCGACGTTTTTCTCCCGCCGATGAGCCGAGTTTCTAAACTTCTCCGGGAATAATTTGCATTTTAAAAGTCGCTCGTTTCTCCCGCGCGATGGATCGTGTGTGCAAGAGCCTGAGGAAGGATCGATCGAAAAGCCAAAGTTAAGAAACGCTCCCGAGCTTTGTCCGAAAATGTCGCACGAAATCCTCGAGTGGAGCGAAACCTCTCGCTTTACGAACTTCGCGAATCCTCCCGAAAAGATCCCGAAAAGACAAAGGGATTTTATTAATCCAGTGAATTTGTTTCCTGTGAGAAAGCGCATTTTTCAGCGGCCTTTTGTGCTTTGCTCGCACGAGCATCGGTCCTAGACGATTTCTTTTTTGTACTTTTTAATGCAATGCTTTTACCGGCCTCGCGTTAAATCTACTTTGGTAATGCTTCGTAGGCGAGCCTCCGTATCGATCGCGCTCATCACATTCCCGAGTTATTCGCTAAGATTTTACGAGTCATCGGGGAAGCTCCTCTCTAATTTATGTACACTTCGAGCATTTGTCACTTGCCCAATCCACTTTTTCTCCCCAACGAGAATCACCTCTCTTTTTTTTCCTTCCCGGCGTTTCCCGGGGAGTAAAACCTTCCAACAAATCGAGGGAATTGAAAGAGTCGGAATCTTGATCGGCGCATTTCAAGATTAGCGAATCGAATATCGGGGTTGCTGCGTCCCTCTTGGGAGGAATTTCTTATTTTCCGTGTAGGGGCTGAGGGTAGTCTATGCACAAAGGGTGCACGTGTAGATATATTGATGTTTCGACGACACAGGCTTCAGTTGCACGGCCTGGTATCGATCTGCAGCGAGCCAGGCCTCCACGTCCCTCCACCCCTTTTCCCACAAGCCGTCTCCCGCCGCCTCCGGTCACCCTCAATGTTAAAGCTCCACCCTACGCGGTGGCTGCTTCCTCCATTCCCCCCGACTCACCCCCTGACAGCTTCTAGCCTCCAGCAAATATCACACGCGAATGAAAATGTCTGGAAATGCCGCAAGCACGAGAAATGATACATTAAGGCCGGCCCGAGGAGTGCATTCAGCGCCCGCTTTTCCTTCGAATTTCCCGATGCTCTCCGGCATATTTTTTTCATTTTTCTCCCTCGCTCTCTCCGTTTTTGTGTTTACAATCTAACCGCGTTTCACGTGGGTCCATGTTTTTCATGAAAAAGCGAGTATTTGAGAGGCGCTTTTTTCGAAAAACGGGGGAGGAAAAATTATCGCACGAATTAGACGCGGCGAGGTTATCAAATGGAGGAGAGAGAGAAAACGTTGCTGCGTCTATTTAAAGATATCATGCATTCTTACGCCGTCGATTGTTCATCTATGCCGGGCTTTCTCGGAATGATCTATTAACCCCTTCACTCCTCGCATTCGGTTTTAAAGTTGCCCTCGTTATCTCCGCGCCGCGCAAAGTCTCATCGCAAAACTCTTTCACCGTATCCGGGGAAACGTAGATTTTACTCGGGTTTTCTGCGAATTGACGAATTAAAACGCAGCCATTGGCGAAAAAGAGAACAATGCATTGCGTAACTTTTAATTTGTGCATCCCTGACTTTAAAAAAATGGGTCTACAGATTTTATGACATTCATTATTTATTTTTGTAATTTGGTATAATATATTTGGTTTCTAAAAGTACAATAAAAAGTGGATCGAGTACACAGTTACATGCGTGGTAATGAAAAGCGTTAATGATTTGCAACAAGTGTCTCGTAAGATATGCGCGGAATTAATCCGGGAAGTAATGAAATTGATGCTTCGACTTTGGATGAGCGTGATATCGTCAAAGCGAAGCTATTTTCTAACCGACTGCCAACGGTAGAAGAGAATGCGTTATCAGAACATTCCTCAGAATTTTCCGAACCGAGACCTACTTTCGACCACAACGCAATAATCTTGGTCGGGGAAAATAGGAAAAAAATATAAAAAATCGAGATACGTTCGCGCACAAAAGAAACACAGTCGTCAAAAGTTTCTTGCACAAATCGAGAGGCGATTCTGGGGGGAGGGAGGGGGGGGAGGGATAACGCAAAAACCCGAACCCGAATGATATAATAATAGAAAGTGTGAATGTAAAACGGGCCTTGGGCAAATCTCGAATTCCATCGAGTCATTATCGTGACATTTTTCAAGTAACGAGACGTTGACGGACGATCTGACATTGTTGCCATCGGGAATAAGACCCGGCGCCTTTAATTCGCACGGGGACATTGCGTTTTTTTCGCGAGTGAAAGTGAGACTGCACACGCGTCGCCTCGGGAGTTCATTGATACCGTCAATTCGACTGCGCCAACCGGTTCAGAAATCTCCGTTACGAAATCGCCGCGTGCTTTCGACCCGAATTGGCCATACGCGCGCGCGCTTTCGAAATTTGAATGCCCCTTGTCAAGACTTTTGTCGTCGCTCGAGAGAATCGCCGCAAAGTCAATCCCGCAAGAAAGCGCCGGGTCTACATGAAAACATTCTTTCTTTCAAAACGTGTTTTATCGCAGCCCCATAACCAGATGTCTGCCAGGAAAAAGTTAAATGAAAAATTATGATTGTAAACAATTTATTCCGTGAATAAAATATTCATAAATTATTATACTCGGAAATTGAAATCGGTATTTATTATCAGCACCCTGAAAAATTGTGATCTGGTTACGGGTCTGTTTCACCAATCCACGGATCATAACGGAAGTAAAAACTCGACAAAACTCGACTCGTCCCAACGACCCAACCTGTTTTTTGCCACAGAAAGTTGGAAAAATGGAAAGCTCATTAAGGCAATTAATTAATCGTGAATTCGTCGAGATGAAAACGAATCATCAGCGCGAATGACGAGCTGGATGATGATTGGGAGCAATGGACTCTCGGTTGACGTACCCAAAGTCGTTGAAACAACCAATCGTTCGTTCTTAATGCAACGACAATCCGCAGTCGCGACGCGTAACAAAGAAAAAGTTGCCATAACTCGTTACAAGTCTGCGTTCTAACGATTGGCAGCGTTCCCATATCAATTTCATTTCGACGTTACGTTCGACTTGTAGAACGTTACAGAGTCTCTCGTTAGAAAGTTGTTTTTTCGCCGGAAAAATAATCACCAATTACGATTTGGGAGGAGTCAAGGTTCCAAGACCAGGCAATCGCGGTAATCAAAGTGGAAATAATCGCGTGCACAATTTAATTACTCCCTATTAATAACGAAGCTTTTTTATCTCGGTTCGATGAATTTTGTTTCCGGAAAAATATAAAATAATTTAAAAGCACTCAACGCACTAACAACTGACGGCTCTTATCGGCAAACCCAATTGAAGGGCATTTACACCGGAATTCACCTGCAGCGGACTTCCCACTGATCCAATCGAAATTCGTCAAGTTATTTGGCTCGCTTCACTATTTACGCGATCGGTTATCAAACTTTTCGACAATAACAAGACATTGTCGGCCGGGGCGTTAAACTAGGTGAAATTCCTTTTAGTTCAAACTAAAGAACAGCTCTAGAAAGTAGTAAATAATTGAGTAAAAAATGGAAAATAAAATTTTTTATTCACAGTTTCTAAATAGGTGCCAATGGTTTTGATGGATTCAGAATAATTAAAGATATTTCAAGTGTACCATTCGAAAAAGTATTGACTTTGGGGCTAGATATTAATTTGACAAGGTGAACTCTTTGAGTTCTTACCACCAAATTTGAAATTTATTATTTTCATGTAAAAACAAAATTATTATGCGCTAATAATCATATCATTGGTCACAATTGTGAGTTAGATTACAGAGATGTGTTCCCTTAACTTTAATTTTCGTGCGCCGCAAAGTTATGTTCGAAGAACACACAAGAACCTCTCACATTTGAAACTTCTGATTCACAATCTATTCAATTAATTGAGGAAGTTAGAGTTTAGCTCGGTGATGAACAAATTATTAACATTCTGTTTAATGTACATTAAAACTTAATGATTATTAATACGTGGCAATTAATAATCATATTATAATGAGTCATTTGAAAATGGTGGTGCAATAAAATTAATGGCGTCAAAATTAATTAAATTCTAAACTAGGTCATCAAAAATTATTGATATCTATTATATTACAAAATTACTAGCATCAAACTTGGTTAAAAAATGTTTTTGCACAAAAATATAAATGCACGAAAATTGCGGCTTTTCGTGCTTGTAGAAGATGTGGAAAGTAAGCATTTTTCGATCATTTCAACGAGAAGAAACTTCTTCGCTCTAGTACGGAAAAGTAAGCATTTCAAGATGTGCGCGAGCGCGAATATTTTGAGATTACGTAGACTGATAAAAAAACCGCCACTTTACACGCTTTACAGAAAGATGAAGTCGCATTTTAACATACAAATAATGCAAAAAATAGTGCATTTCTGCACACTTTTCGCCCTTGGCAAACAACATCTTTGAAACCCAATTTGAACCGATTTCGGCATTTATTTGGTCCCGGTCCTCTTCTTTGTCTTATAAAATAGCGGTTTTGGTTTCGCTTTTGTTTCATTCCGTGATTAGAATATTATAAATATGGAATACATATGGGTAATTATTTAATCCTATTACGACAGAATCTCAAGTTGATTTTGCCTTATCAGAGATGTTCCAAAAATCTTTCAAACTATACTTCAATTTTTCGTTTATCGTCGATATTTGCTGAAATATACGGTTTCGCAACGCGTTATACTATTACGTTTTCAGTAGATTGTCCATGATAATGTAAATTTATATGCGTCAGCTATCGATTATATACGAATATAGCTTGTTTATTGCCATGCTCAGAGAAACGATTTTGCTCATTCCATCGAATATTATGTTGTTAAATCAACAAAATTATGTTAAACTATTGAAACAGTTCTCATAATAGAGACTAATCCGAATTATCATTTAAAATCTGAGAATATTATTTAATCTGGCAGTATTTTACTCATTTGCTCTATGAATTAATGATTAGTGCGGTATTACAGCGTTCAATTCTGCACGTTCTATTGTTTCCCTTCCAAGATCTTCACTTTGAGCTCAAAAACGTTGCCATGTAATTGTTTAAAATGTTAAATTTTCAATGAGCAGAATTAAGTTTCGATTACCCATCAATAATACATAAATAATTTTGGAAATGAAAAAAAAATTCTCGAGTTGACTCTCGATAAAAATTCCGAAATTTCCGAAAAGTTCAGTGATAAGCAAAACCATATTTTTCAATCAAAAAAATATTTCTCTGAGTGTACGATTTACATTTTACATCGAAATCCCGAAGTAAAAAAAAGTTCGTTTCACCACCATAAAACGAATTTTTTTCAATTAGTTAAAATCAGTTTGTATTTGATTGGAAATGTGTAGAACTTTGTTTACACGTAACATGTAAAATAAACAGAATGTTCGGTAGCGGAAAATTGAATTTCCCCTTCCTCCTACACATCGTCGAATTAGCCAATGAAACATTTTTCCCCGACGAATAACAATTTTCTGCATTCATCGATTCCCGCTCGATGCAAATTTACCTTTAATGCTGCCGGACGACGTATGCGGCGTCTGTGGTGCATGCGACGTGAGAGGCAATGGCGAGGAGGTCGCGGAGTGTTCCAGCTTGGAACTCACCGCGCTCCACATCTCGAACATGTTGAACGCCGTGGTGACGATTTTCAGGGCTTTCGTCCACAAGAACTTTCTCACCCACGTCACATGTCAGCCCGAGCGCTCAATTTCAATACCGAGAAACACACTCACACGTCCAAATCGAAACACCGGGGTTTTTCCTCCCCCACAAGCAATCACCGTACTCGTTTCTTCGTCGTTCCCGCTAAGAAATTCGACTCTTTTACCATCTACAAAGATTCGTGAGATAAAATTTCAGTTCTCGTGTCATTTGCCATTTTCATCGCGCGATTATCGACGAAGGAGAAACGCCGGAGAGGATGAGATGTAATCGCGAGGTTGCGTGAGAGCCGCTACTTGATTAATTTAGTTATAACGCCGGTGTTTGTGTGCACGCGTCGCCGTCGTGGACGAGCCAGTGTGGAGCCAGAAGTAACGCAACGGTGGTGTAACGCCGCTGGCAAAAGTGGAGCAGCGCCTTCGGGCAGCTCCAAAAGCGAACGCGTTTGTCTTCTTCTTGCAGTTGGGAATAGACCCGCGTTAACGCCGCGATCCGTACCGGATTTACATTCACCCCGGGGCCTCTAATTCACCCGCGATTTACATCTAATTGGTATTTGCCACAACGAATGATTTACACACGCGAAATTGTTTCAAAAGCGTATTGTTTTTTCTCGGAATCGGGAATTTTCGGAGGGAGATTAAAGACTCGGAAAAAATTGGAAAGTACGTTGCGAAATGGTAATGAACAATGAGATGCATGAACAGCTTCGAGAACGGTTCTGCTTTTTTCTTTCTTGGACGCTTGGTCATTTAAAAGCGTGCCCTTCGGGCTCGTACCCTGAAGCTGTACAAGCGTAACGCAGGATTTCCTCGGTCGTTAGATGGAAGGACATTCTAAACATTCCCTACGATCGATTCATTCGAAAAAAAACCTTTAAGCAACCGCGAATCGCGTGCGTTAAAAACTAAGGGGAAATGTCTTTTTGTTTGTTTTAAATGTCGTAATTGCAGCGGAAGAGGAAGAAACGGCAAGAAGAGGCATGATCGATTTCGGGGGAGAAGAGGCAGTGCAGAGAACGCGAGTAGGTCGATAGCGAGCGCGCGCCTACCAACCAGCGGCCGTGATGGTTTCCCTTTAAGCCTGCGGCGTTTCGAGCACGAAAGCTCGTCGAGGGAAACCGCGCTTTGCTATTGAGCGAAACTCGCTCGCAAGCCCAACTGAATAGTGTAACCTGCCTCCCTTGTCTCTCTTCTACTTTGATACTCTAGCCCGAGACCCCCGACATTCCATCTTTTCCATTCATTCGGCGGAAAGCCTTCGCGAATCAGCTCTGAAGAAAATTCCACGTCCCGAGCGTTTGACGGGAATCACGTTTGTTTCGTTCGTCGCGCTAATGAAAAGTCGGGAATGACGAAAGAAGGAATGATAGGGAGGGAAAGAGAGAGGCTGCATTTACGTAGTGTCGGAGCGGCTCGGGAATCGTGCACGCTCTATATTTGCGCGCACGGCCCTACTAGCCCACTGCCGCTTGCCTTTTCGTTTCAAACTCACCGAGCAAAACACGCACACGGATCTCTCTGCGTTCAGAGAAGTGTTTCTTCCATCAAAGCTTTTCGCCCTATATCATATCCAAATGAATTTAACTTTTCTATGAATTGACTCGACAATTTATTCTTATTTAGAAAGTTTTTATGAACCAAAAATCATCTACTGCTTTTTGAATTAAAGATTGAAAAAGTCTGTAGAATTTGTGTGAGTCGTAATTTGTGTGAATCGAACGCTGTAACACTACATCGATAGAAGTATCGAACGAATGAATAAAATATAGTTGGATTGATGATTCTTGAATTTAGAAAATCTTTCCTCTGAATGCACATTCACCTTGTTTCGGGAAACGCAAGTTCTTGTTTCACTGATTTTTGTACCCGATAGAAAACCAATAATAAATATTTTCGAAGATTTAATTACATTTTATAAATCGAGTAATGTTCCTATCAAGAATTTTTCCCCCCTTTTAAAAATAGCTTCAAAGTGTAATCTAAAATTGAAGATTTATAAATGGACATTTTTGTCTCTTTTACTATAAATAGGAGCCACGACTAATGATTATTGCCATCGTCACAACGAAACGTGATAAACGATTCTTCAATTGATTTCAACAAAAACTTGGTTCAGTGGATCATTATACCCAATTTTTATACCGTTTTCTCAAGTTTCGAGGCGGATGGACGAAAGGAGTCGAGCGGGATGAAAAAAATCTCGCCCGCGCGTGCGATCGGCGTTGATCGATTCGCTCGGATGACGAGAGGAAAACAGCGCGAAATCGCATGATAGTCGGGCAGATAGGCTGGCGAGTGAACTATAGTTTGCAGTGAGAGACCGGAGTATGAATTATTTTCGCCGTGGGGGCATCGCATCCTATCTAGGTCGTGTACACGTAGCTCTAGTACAACTACTGCGCTCTACGTACGGAGACTCGTCTTCGCAATTTAGTTTTTACATACGTCCATCCGTCTTTTACCGACTTCCGACCGTTAACTTTCGGTATCGCTACTAATAATTCAAACGAAACATGCTCGATTTTGCAACGTTCAAGGGATCTTCGAAAGATAAATGGAAATGCTCGTAGACCAGGATCTCTCGTAACCTCGCGAGTCGTACGCGAAAGAAGACAACGTTGGCGCGTAACGCGTTTAACCGCGACCGGCTCGAAGTGGGAGACAACGAGTGTATGGCAAATGACACATTATACGCGATTCATCGAGTCACGCAATTTTCGCCGAGTCCTTTTCCGACGAGAAAGTTCATTCGGAAAAGCAATCGGCAAAAATGCCCCTATCTCTGGAATCCTTCGATTTATGATACGGAAGGAAATAAGAACCGAACCCACCGACACATGTCACGTATCCATCGGGTTTTTCTCGATTTAATATCGAGGGTAGAAAGGCTGCTGAGATCACAATGCACTTGTACACATTCCACAAAAAATCTTCTCCTCAATAGCCGCGGCGACTCGTAATCTTCTTTGTAAATTCGTAAATCACAGACCGTCGAAGCCACCGAGCAATCCCACCGATGGCACAACTCTTAGCACACATAGAGAATTCACTAACCACTGGAGGAAAATACGCTCTGCGGCCGTGTTATTTCCGCGCGGAGACTCTGTCAAAGGTATCCAAAGAGCCTCCTCCGCCACCTCCGTCTGCTTCTCCACCTCCTCCTCCACCTCCTCCACCTTCTTCCTCGCCCTCTTCCTCTCTCATTCCTCTCGATAGTTTTTCATGAAGAACCGTCGCGTCATTTCACCGGTCGAAAATGAAAAGAAACTCGCGCTGTCTGCAGCTCGCGGAAAGATCCTAGTGGGAGGGTAGGGAGGGGAAGGAAAAATGTATCTCCTGAGAAGAGAAACGGAGAAAGAGAGAGAGAGAAGAAGGAGAAGACACTGGACGTCGCTGCGTGTGACCGGGTCTACGCCGGTTTGACTGACAGCCGGTACACGGTGGAACGGTTCTGGGTTGACACTCGCGCGACCGTGGCTCTGGGTTGACTGGTGCCGCGCAAGACCAGAAAGCCCCACCATCAATTTTCCTCGACTGTTGGAGAGAGAAAGAGACAGGGGAAGGGAAGCGGGCTGAAGAGGAAGGGAACAAACCGAGGAGGGAGGGAATTCCGGAATGTGAGAGGGTTGCTGGCGGAGCAGCTCGTTGGGGTAGGCCCTCGTGCAGCAGCAGCAGCCCCCTGGGGGAAAGGGGACGCCACTTGAATGGATACTTGTCGCGGCGCTCCAAAGAACCTTTCCCCCCTTTTCCTCCACCCCCGCGAGCACCGCGAAAGTTTTATCTTCGCGCGTCTCCAGCTCGGAAAATTATCCGTGTTTGCCGGCGCGGGGCGCGTGATTTAATGGCGCTTGTTTTTGCACGGCGCGTTCTGTTTTCGACGCATTCGTTTCTCGCTGTTGCCGTAAACATCTTGCGGTATTTTGGGGGAGGATTGGGGACGATGATGTCGCGTTTTCGCGAAGGTTCAGGATAGAAACTGTAGTTTTTTCGTTCAAGGGACGGAGAAGCGCGTTCTTTAATTAAAAAATGGGTTAAAAACAAGACCAACTAATTGGTTACTTGGTTTTGTAACGACTGGCCCTCTTTGTTGGCCGCGTGCCCGGATTCGCCGGACGATAATGCCTCGGGACACTCTGCGGTATACCATTCATACGCGTGTACGCTTCTTCCCAGCCTTTTTCGACTGGCGAATGTGGAAAAAATCTTTGGACGAAAAATGTGTTTCGTCGTTGGCCGCGGTTCCATTACTCTGATTAGCTCGCTCCGAAAGCCTATTTCAATTTGCGTAACAAAGCGTAACTATTGCTTTGGGAATATCTGGTAGCGAATGGACAAAGGCGATAGTTTGATAGCCGAAATCTTGAATGCGAGTCTACCTGCGTCGAATAAAGCGTCACAATGCACGGCGATCTGGGTTGATCAACAATACGAATCGACCGATGTTCCGACGTACATCGACAATGGGAAGCGAAGGAGGAAGAAGAAGAAAGAGAAGGAAAAGGGGGAGGAGTGGCGCATTATGAAGACGGGCTCTCGAAAAATTGCGGATTACTAATATGAGCACTACCTAGCGGTAAAACGCCGTACACTCGATACCCGTACCGTTAGGTTCGTCTTTTGATTCGCGTTGGAGGGACCATGGGAATTTCAACGAACGACGATGAGTTCGAACTACTTCGTATCACCGGTGACGTTTTTTCCAATCCTAAATTTTGGGACAATTTTGAAAAAATAAATATCACAGAAGTAATGGGAATAAAATGATCCTGGGAAAATCCAAAGAACGAAGTTCTGGATTTCAGCACGATGAAATTTATCTTGCGACTAAAAGTAGCGTGAGTACCGCTAACAATCCCACCGGGAAAATAATTTTGGCGCCGTTTGGGCGTGCTCTTTTCGCGCGACGGCGATGTCCCGAGCATTTTTAATGGGTTGAAAGTTTGTCCGTTTTTTAACAGATTACAGTTATCAGTGGCGACCGAGTCAATGGCCTGCCTTTTTTCACCCTTTTCTTTTCATCGAGAAATTTCACTATGATTTGATACGTCGAACTCTATTTCGGCAGATAAGAAAACAATCCACTTTTTAAGTTAATTAAAGAAATTTGAATGTAATTATTTCGATTTATTTTAGTACTTTTTTTAGAGACAATTGAAACTTGGTGATATTTTCAATCAACGTTCTGCTATTCCAGCTTTACCGGGAAATTTGAATGTTGAATAAATGTTGAATTCAAAAATTCAAAAATTCCAGTTATCATTTATGCTTACGTTTATTAAATAATTCGCATGTTTTAGTTGAATGATTTTGGGTCTAAATTATTAATTGATTGCGAAGTTACATGGTAACTTCCCCAGCTGTCAATTCATAATTCACCTAAGTCGGAAAAATGCAATAACTTTCGACTTATCCCAATAATCAAACTTAAGTAAATAAAAAATTAGAGAACAGAAATTTATTCATTCACAAAAACAATCCACTTAAAGATAAGAAAACAAATTTCAAAATATATTTTTGTTTCATAATTGTTTTTCAACTAAATTCATTTATCGGAAGATAAAGAAACTTATCTAACTTTTTAAAAATCAATTTTGAAATATTATTCTACAAAGTTTCATCACGAACAAATTTTATCCTAACTTGATTTTTCCCGAAGTATTGACCCCCTTGTAATGTTGCCTTATTGATCATCTACGCCACGTAAGAAATTTGGGCAATCTCTAAAACTTGATTAAAAATAAAAATGTTATAGTAGCAGCAACCAACTTGTCTAAATAAATGCTCAAACAATTAAAGCTTGATGAAACAAACGAAAAGGTCGCAAAAAATGGTATCGATTGAACACAAAATTATTTCGTCAACTCAACAGTGTGTACATTGTTGCTTTGTTCATTGAAATGCGAGAAAAGAAGGAAGAGGGCAGCGGTTCTTCTCAGAGAACTGCAGGCGATAAGAAGCCACAAATGATCGCTCTGTTTATCAGGAGTTTAAGCTCAGCTGCTAGATTTCGACAACCGGAGGGTCGTTCACCGGAGTCCCACAAATGCTCACCTCCGGCTAATCGTTATCGTCAGAAACCCACGAGAACGATGTATGAAACCAACGATCTATTCACAGATTCAGCGTGCATGCGTGCGCTCGATTATGAATTCATTCGGGACCCAGTCAAGGTCGCCGAATCGATGCCGCATGAACTCCGAACCCTTTACCACATCCGAAACATCGTTTCGATTCATTGTCGCTCTTTTTTTTCCAGTTTCTTCTCTTCGCAATCCGAAAATTACCATTTGAATGGAGCAAATGAGAATGCGGAAGTGGAATTGTGTTTCCAGCAACAATGAGGCATTGCTGAATCAGGGAAATTTTTACGCGGTACGGAGATTTAGCGTTCAAGCGAGGAAAAAAAAAAGTCGCAGGCAATGACCCCCGCGCTGCGCGCAAAGATGTAAATCCATTGTGTCGCGGCTACGAATATCGTGGTGTCGCGTATACGAGTGCCGGCCACACACCTCGGGTCAACGTACCGATAAAATTCTCGATTGTCCGTTCAATCGCGTGTTATACACATTTGTACGCGCTCGTGCGCGTGCGTGCCGCGTTTCTATGCCGCCGCGTAGTATTGAGTAACGCCTCGCTCGTAACGACAAATTACTTTGATCTTCATAACTTACGCAACGAATATGTAAGAACGGTTTTTCCCTCCACGTTCTTCGCTCGGCGAACAATGATCTTTGCTATTATCGTCGTTTCTTTTTAAAACAAGACCTTTTTTATGCGCTTTTGCAAGCGCGAGGTAATCCGTTGCGGATTCATTTTCACACTTGCAAAATAAACAGAAACCCTTTTGGAAAAAAAGGATTGGGTTCATCTTCATCTTCAATTTTCTCCGATGTTTGTGTAATTAGTCGAGAGAGAAGTAAATAAAAATGTATCGCGCTTGAAAGTATAGTTAATCGGCCGATTTAAATTCACGTCACCGAAAATTCAACGTTGCAACGTCGAAATTGTGCAATCCGTGAAAGCAGCGACTCTCGAATTTCTTTCGCAATGTTCTAATTCGAAACAAATTTTTTTCTTTCGCCCCAAAAGTTTTGCGTCTATTTTCTCAGCGAAGCGATATAAAAACTCGTCAGCTCGCGGGAAAAATCGAGGGACAATGGCAACGCGCAGCATAATTCACAGCAGACTCGTAATTTTTTATCTCAATTGGTTAACGAGACGAGGAAACTCGCGTCCTCGTCGTCTTTTGACATTTTTCCTTTTGAAGAATATGTACGCAGTAAGCCCACTTTTCCCGCGTCGTTGAAGTTAAAAAATAATTACGAAGAGTTTTTCAACCCGGAGGAATGCAATGCAAAGTCGATGGAAACTCTGGAATATATTCGAGCAGCGCTCTGAAACGTGCGAAGGAAATTCCTCGGGGAGTTTCACCGAATTTTACGCGAAGGTCGCCAACCCTTTTAGCGTCGTAAAAACGCGCCTCGGGCCTTGCTGCATTCACGCACGCTCAAACCCAAGAGCTCTGCGACTCGTAAAATACGCGCTCCTCCGCTTCTCTTCTTTTACCTTCTACCTGAAGAAGCTGAAAAATAGGCAGAGGCGTTTTTGCATGTCGAACGATCGGACCGGGTCGACGCGTGCTGCGTTCGAGCCGAGTCGAGCCACGCCATAAATTAAATCACGCCAACGAAACAATTCCAAAAGGCCCGTTCTTTCTCGATTCCGTCTCGCCGGGGACAATAGGGCACGCGTAAATTGTAAGGCCTCTCCGGAAGTACGCGCAGGCGTTATTTACAGCAGCGTTTCGTAAAGGCATTTTCGAGCGATTTTTCTCCGCGAAATCGCACTTTGCCCGATGAAAGAATTTCTTTTCGAAACGACGTGTCGCAACTACGGAAAAAATCTTGCGCTCCGTTGAATAAATTTCGCTGATTTGACCTGCATGCACCTGCCGCTTTGTCCTGGATACATTATCGCCGGCAAGATAGTCGCACTCGTCGCGGGAATTTAATTTGCGCGTAATCTGCAGCCTGCGAGTCGGCTTGCGCGTGAACCGTAAAAGGCGCAGCTGCGCTCGAATTCGGACGTGCCCTTTTGCTTTAATTTGCCCCCGAAAATCCCCGAGTACATATAAATCGCGTAATTGGCGTTTTTTCACGAGAGCAATTTATTCTGGCGATGTAATGCTGATTTCATAAGCATTTTTTTTTATCTTTGAAGAGTGCCTATGTTGAGCTCAGTTGTGAAATACAAAACTTCTTTGAATTTTGTAAATTTTCATTCAATTGATTGTTCAATTATTGTAGGGGAAAGAGTTTTTGGTTGTGACAGTCTGAATAACTTTCAGGGATTAATTACAAACGAATTGAAAAATATATAAAATTATATTCCATCCATAATCCATTTTTCCATGTCTTGAAATCTGATCTTTTTTGACGAGTTCAAAAAAAATCAAATCGGCGAAATATAAAAATTGTCACAACCCTGGGCACTCTCCCCTACTGAATATAAATAAAGTTTGGGGCTCCAGATGCAATTTTCGAGGCTGGAAAAATTGTTCTCAAGTCCCGGCCACGTGAGTCGAAGCAGACTTGTATCGAAAATAGAAATAGAAAATGATTTTTCTCAGCCTACGCTCCTGTCGGTCCCTTCATTTAGGGTCCGAACCACTGCTGCGCGACGAACAGATTAACATTTCAACTTTCGATACGAGGCTCCTAACTTTCGAGGAAAGAATAGAAGGGAAGATCGAAAGCGCAAACATGGCAAATGAATATCCTTACTGTTCGATTTATTTCACGAATATTATATAGTCTCGTTTCATGTATGTATTGCTCAAAAATAAGAGATAACAAATTTATTTTTTGAAAACTTTATAATAGAATTACGGAATTCGATTTCTCTTGTTCACCCAAACTGGATATATTTTTAAACATAAAGATATTATCTTCTACGTTTTTATCTTAAAAGCGAGTAAAAATTATTATTAGAAAACAATAATGAAGTAGTATAATCATACTTGCGAGTTAAATACGCATGTTCTTAAATGCGCAGGCATTTAGTTAATCATTTTTAAAACAGTATTAATGAATAAATTCAATAAAACATTAACAGATCCTGTTTCATTATAAAATTCGCTGGAAAGCGATACTACATAAAGAAAAATTGTAATTACATTTTTTTAAATGTACTGAAAATAAAGTGACTTATAAAAATAAATGGTCATGTAACTGGGTATTTCTAGAAAATTATTAAAATACAATTCCAGTTTCGAAATGAATTTTCATGTCATCTCTTTTCATTAATAATTCGATTTTGTACACGTAAATAAATTGTATCGTCAATAAAAATTGAATTTCAGTGGAAATCTTAACCACGCTCTTTAATTACATTTTGCCATTCCGATTAAACTCCTTTAAAACATTTTTCGAACAATTTTATTGTACTTCTGAAAGTCTATCGTTTAAAATGTAATTTATCATTTCTTATTTTTGTACATTACTGTTGTAAAGAAACAAGTTCTTTTTTTGTATAAAACAGCTGATGAAATGTAATAAAGTAGCAATAAATATTATCTGCCGAACGATTCCTGCGTAGCGATCGTTTTGTAACTTTATGCCATGCCGCGCGCGTCAAGCGCTTGTTCATTTATTGTCGTACTACCTACAATTATTTTCACCCGATTAATTCTATACTTCATGAAAAATTTCTTTAAAATATAAGGAACAACTTTGTCCCTTGAAGTTTTATCAAGCTCGAAATTCCATCGATGCTTTTTTCCCGCGAAACTTACAAAACAGGGGCTTTAACCGCCCTTGATTTGTGATTAAATAATATCAACAATTTTGACATTTTGCCCTTGATTTCAAATTTTTTGGCAGCGCGAATGTTGATCGAATACACATTCCAAATTTCAAAACGATTTATCAATATTTAACCAAGATTTTAGTTTTCAAAAACACCGATTTCAACTTATGGAAATTTTACGGTTTTGAATTTTTAACTTGCCCAATTCAAGTCAAGGAACACAATTGTATGGAGAAAATTTGAGTAAAATTTCATTTCCTATAACACAGTATTTTTTATATATTTATAATTCTCAATTTTTGTGAAATTTGCCTTCTAGAGTCGAACATTTCGATGGGTTCACGCGCTCCGTCAGTTATGCTTTCCAAGTCCTCAATATTGTAAATTATTTCAATACTGAGTATAAATAACAACTTTTTGTTACCACGCAAATAAAACCAATCGCACTTTTAGGATATTGTTAACTTATCATTCATTTTTCAAGAGTCCTCAGTGATTAATCGATATATAACATAACTTTATCACCTATTTCATACATTTTTGCCCAAGATGTCTACTTTGATCCATATTTGACTGTATTTTCAACAAAGTGCGTAAAAATTATTGTACCATCTCAACCTAGGGCACCTTCCCCTACTATTGCACAATTCACCTACGTGTCAATATATATAAGAATTCGAGTCGTCAGCAGATGTGCTAAAAACAAGGTGTATGTGTCACTTGTACCACCTTCACTACATAAACAATCCGCTACCTTTATGTAAGAAAGTCACAACCGTTCTCTCAAAAATGCATTCCAGCAAAAAATCCTATCGGCTTCCCCAGAAGCAAATACTTTCTAAAGGATGCGAAGCGTCATCCCCGGAATAAACGGCAAATGAATCGGCAAAAGCGAGCGTTGCGCGATGAATTTGTAAGAGATTGCGGGATTCGTGGCATGGAGAAATGCCGACCTCTGGACACTTTCGGACAAGTGCCTACCTGTCAGTTTTTCTCTGATGACCATCTTTCTTCTGCGATGAGGTACGGCGCGGTCTAGATGAGCAGAGAGAGTATATTTAGTTGCGCTGGAATCGAGCCAAACTCATCAACGAAAATGAAATCTAGGTCTCTTCTACCCTGCCATTCTGTTGACGACAACGAGCGTCTTCTTACAATCGACCACCTTTCCATTGCACTTGCTTCGATTGCTGTTGTCTTATTATTTACAGGCATTGCCGGGGCACGATGCACCTGCTTTTCATGACTTAATCATTATTTCTGCCTTCACGCAGTTCGTTCGACCGACTTCCAAACTTCTCGAGTCCGCGAGATTTTATTGTTGCGTAAAAACAAAAAGAAAGGTGAAAAACGTTATTACAAGTTTAATAACAGAAGCTAAAAATAAAGACTATCTTCTGATAACAGTAAATTTCTTGATAATTATGTATTCATAATTCAATTAATAATGATGATTAATTTTTTAATCATCAGTTCTTATCTAAACTGATAACGTCTAACGATCTCATCGTTTGTTGTAGCTTACGTACATGTAAATCATGTACGATTGCAGTTTGGTTTTCGTTTTTATTAAATGGAAAATACGTTGCGACAAGAAAAGGCAACTAGCAAGTACACGGAGAAAATTTTATTCTAAATATTACAATGCTCGCACCGTAAGTGTGGACCACACAGGCATTATCAAAAAAATTCAATTGTACATGTGTAAAATCACCATGTAAGATGTTCGCTTTTGTAACGTTCCATTGTAATTTTTTCTATCTTGTTATTCATATTTTATTATTTACAATTTTTATTACAGAACATGCTGTGGAACACAGCAAAGTTTTGCGTTTTTTGATAGAAACC
>JABFQM010000137.1:0-50772 GCA_022816865.1 Zelostemma sp. ZL-2020 | reverse complement strand
ACAGGACTTATGGTAAATGCGCCGTTATATAGATGCAGTTTCAACGCGAAGCGTGCCCTGCTTTTGTGCATTTACCTTCGGCAACAAAACCAGCAGAAATTCGCGCCGATGTTCCAAATTGTTCCCTTGTACATGATCGTTCGACATTCCAGCGAATAATTAACGCTCGGAATGTTGGAATTGCACTTGAAATGTCATTAAAATATGCCGCGTGATAGAACGTGTATGGTTTGAAATGGAAACTTTAAGAAGTGATGTGCTGTAATGGTAAAGGTCTGCCTTTTGGTCCCAATGACCTTAATTCGACCCCAACATCTTCTAACGGGCAAAGTTGTACCGAACAGCCGAAATTAGTTTCGCTTTAAAGTTTGATCGTTCGGCTCTGTTCTCCATTTTCTACATTTCAAAGGCAACGGAAAGTATTTGTCAACACTTGCGTATTTATGCCAAACTGGGGGTGACGTTCATAAATCACAGTTTGGGGAAATACTGTCCCGAGGGCTTGGTTCGCTGCGGACTTGATGCCGCTGAAAGCTGCTTATTTCATACACACGGATACGTAGCAAAGCTTTTGGACTCGAACGGACTATTATTGTCCAGTCACGAAGTTCTCATAACTAGCAATAATGGCTGGTGCCGTTTCGACTGCTTGACGTCATATCTCAACACAAAACCCCTTCCGCCCTCATGCCATCTAGCTTCTCTCTTGCAATTTCACCTCTGTACTCTCCGGTTGTTATGGCTACGTCCTTTTGTTCTACGCTCTGATAAATTGCGTCGCTCTGCGTAAATTTCGAAATTAAAAAGTGATGTCAAGGTAAAAAATTATCTCTGGCGAAGGAATTTGAAGGGTATACAACACGCGCGCGCCATATGCGTAGAAAAGGCATATCAGCTTTAAGGTAGTCCCTGCACAGTAATCGGAGGGGAAAGTTTTGTTTTCCGTCGCGAAAAAAACTTTAGGGCTTACGGTTTTGTACTACAATTTAGACGCTCCCGGATATTTTATTAGCCTTTTTTCGTTTGCATACACTGAAAAAAATGTTGTAACTTTACAGTAAAAATTACATTGCCTGCACTGTAGTATCAAAGTTGCAATGACAGCAATGTGGTAATCACAATTTTTATTTTTATGGATTGTCCTGTACTTTTACGGAATCCTGTGTAAAATTTCACAGAGTTCCGTGCAAGATTACAGAATCGATCCAGTTGAATAGTCATACAACTTTATGAGAAAAAAATTTTATTTTGTTCACAAAAACCGCAGCGACCGGATTTTGTTGTAAATGCAGTCAGTTGAGTTCGAGTCTTAGTAAACCCCCAAATTTTGACTTTTCGACAGTAAACTCTGTAAAATTACGGTGACTAAATGACAAAGCAGGCACTATAAATTTACAAGTTTTACGTTCAGTGTATATAGGTCTAGTCAAGTAAACACGGACAAGTTATACGAGCTAGTGCTCGTAATCTATAATTTTGTTGTTACCTCTGAATCCTTTACTTAAATGCTCGTTTCCGACAACTTTTGACTTATATTACTTAGCACGTGTTTATTTGAGTATGGCATGCTACTTGTTCATGAACATTTTAAGGGTTTTTACATTTCAAAATTGATTTGCTTGCAAACTAAACACAAGAAATCATTTCAAGTTTGCAAGTACATTCTTTGATACATTAATTTGTAATAATTCCAAGTTTGAGCAGTTTCGTGATAATAATTTAATCGTTTAGAAAAATCGAGCTATTTTTCATTTCTTTTCTAGTTGTTAAAGTAATTTATGGTCAATGTTATCTCGATAAGAGGTGTACTAAAGTATGCATGAAATGTCATTTTCAGAGCCGTCTTCGTGTAGACGTCTTTGTCAAAACTCCTATTTCACCATTATAATTATTCATGAAAAAAATACTGTTACGTAACGATTCGTGCAAGATGAGCATAATAAGCCCGAGACACACAGTTAGACACTTGACGGGAGTGAAGTAATGATTCATAAGCGAAGTAAAAATATTATTTACTGCGCTTGGATTGACATTGCATTTTGTTTAAATCTGAAACCACGAATAATGCGGAGCTCGAATAATTTTGCATTACGTCAAGTGAAAACCCGAGATCGATTTTATTAGCTGTCACAATAATCAATATATTATCACCACTCGCAGCAGCCTCAGAAAGTCTTCACATTTCATTGTTTTGCAAACAGCTAAAAATAGATTCCCGATCGGCTTCTGAAAAAGTTCCGTTGTCAACAATGTAATTCATTGTAATCCATTTACGATTTCTTCGTCGCTAAAAAACTCTTATCTTCAACCCATTAACTTTGTAATCCCGATTGAATTTGTTAAGAATCAAGAGTGAAGAAATCGATAGAACGTTTAGCCTCTAATGAACATTAATCGAATTAGACTCGTTTGATTTATTCGCGTTATTCTAAGCATTATTCATTGTTCGGCTCGTTAACCATTTTTATAGTCGATCGTAGGTAGACTGAATACATTGAATGGGAAGCACTGTCATCTAAGAGAATCACAAAGCGAGAGTAAAACTCGCTCGTTGTGTGACAAGAATAAAGGCATGTTATTGATCATGGAAAAATACCCCTCGTGTGCATGAAGCAGAGTGGGGTTACTCAACACAATCGCCTACACCAATATCATGGATCCCAGCCGGTGTCATGGCTACTGCGTCTATATACATGCACATTTCATGTATGCATGTCTACCTTAACCACCCTTACGCTTTGCTCTCAGTCATCCTCTTCGGTCCTCAACCGCCATCTATCTACCTCTAAGCAGGTGGCTAACTTCATAATAATTATCATCGATTATTCTCTAATTATTATCTTCTACTTTCGCTGATCTTGAGATCACACCTTGGATCGATGTTAATCTTGTACTTGTAAGCGTTAAAATGTTAAGCACAATTCAACCCGGATAACAATTTAGTCGAGTCACGAATCAAAGATATAAATCATTTAGGATTCAGGGGTTGAAAATGCCGATAAGATCCTCGCGTTGATTTCACTTAAATTTCATAGAAAAGTTGGCTTTGTCGAGATGAGTTTTTATGAAGGCTCTCTTGATTTCGGTCATAATAATTTGGGAGACTTTACTTGGCATTTCGTAAAGGTGACTTTAATTCGGTGTTTTATAGGAAGACTTCTTTTTCCTCATGCCCTCTTCTCTTTAACAAATTAAATTGCAGAACTGTAGCTCCTTCGAAAGACAGTTTAATTCGGCGTCGAGAAAGTAGTTCTGGGATGGAATGGAGGAAAAGTAAAAATAAAATTGAAGGAAAAATAGAGAGCGGAGGAAGAGAAAATAGGGGATGATTTAGATGGGACGGTTCGTGTCACGGTCATCTGCCATAAATCCTTTCTAAAACGGGTGCGCGTATGCGCTTAGTTACTTCGCGCGTATTCCACCAAAAACCTCCCGGATCGCTCGAAAAGGAAGACGAATTGTTTCCACTTAACATGTAATGTTCTTACATACGAAAGCTTTGGAGATAGTTTCTTTTGTCGCTATGAAAAATTTCGCAGCTCCGTTTCAACGCTCGACGTCGTCGACGTATTAAATATAAGTCATGCATGCCTCGGGATCATTTCGCGCTGAACAAATTTTCCAGCTAAAAATATCAATCCCGTCGCGCGCGCTTAAGAAAAAGCAAATATCGGCAAACCTTTCATTAACAGCGTAAAGAGCCGTTGTTGACATTCGTCTCTTTTATTGGGTCATGAAATAAACGACGGCGGACTTTAATAAGTGAGGTGGAAAAGTGAGAATTCAAATAGGCGCGAGTATCTTCTTAAGGATAAAGTAGGTGGATCGTTGCCAAGAAGACAAATTCGATGTGTTTGTAATCCAGTTTAAGCACCATCTGCCAGTAGTGTGTCGCAGTCTAACGATGATTCTGTCGAGGCACAGCTGGCCTGTGCGAGCACTTGCACCTCCGAAGTTGGCAGGCGGCTTAGCATTTATCACGCGAGATTAATCAATGGTGGTAGCCCGTAAGTGCGCCGTACCGCGTGCCCGCCCGGAGAAATTCCCTCTTCTCTCTTTCTGCTCCACTTCATCAGTTACGAGCATTTCCATGCACGTTTCCTACACCGAGGGGCGTTCTTCTCGTGCTCTCGCCGTGTCCCTTTAAGGTCAAAGTACGACTCTACCTCCCTTAGAAAAGGAGACGGATTCTCGACTTGGCCAGTCTAGGCTACTATCTGTCTCTTGGAACTTTGTTGCTACCGCTGGGTATAGCTCCAGAGCGCGACAATGATCACACTAATCGCACTAACTTGCAACGGTCTTTAACTAGCGTAAAGTTTGATTAAGTCTCTGGAGCTTTTAACGGCTATTACTATTTATGATCGGGATAAATGAAACATCATTTCGAAGGTAAAAGTTTTCGCGTTTTGAAACTGTCTCGAATGAAAGAAAACTGAGTTACGGAAGTTTCGGGAATTCCATCGAAAGGAGAATACATCGTCGCATATTGTTTCCAATCTACGTCTAAAATATTCACGCGGAAGAGAAAATGTAAATATGGAGAACGTACGGAATGACGCGGTATATTGAAAAGAGCGAGAAAAATGCACAAAGCATGGGAAAAGCCAATCTTGAAAATAACTCGGTACCTCTGGCGTACGCAAATGAAAGCTCGTCTTCCATATAATTTGATGGATTGCGTTCCGTGAAAAACATTTTCCTCTCTATTCAAAAAGTTGCGCCGGGGTTGATTGAACGTGCTGCAATATTCGCCAACGTTGACCATTTTTCACCCTATTTCAATTCGACATTAATTCGAAAATGATCAAAGTTACACCTGTGACCAACAAAGTAGCGCCGGCACAATAAATTTCAAAGCAAAAGGTACACGCAATGGATAGGGGCGGGACAAACAAACTCAATATTTCACATCAAACATTTCATTTGCGAGGTTCATTGTCGTGCCAAATCCTGAAACGCGTGAAAAAACAATGTCACGTTTCCCGTTATTCGCTGCAATTATTTTCCCCCCGCAATACTAAACAGGAGTGGGCGGGAAACGATGGAGGTGGGAGAAAGAACAAGAGGATTTTCTATTATGCGAGGGACTGAAACACTTTTGCCGAGTTTGAAACGCGGCGTGAAACTCGATGCGACAGGCGCTGGGGCATTGCGCATCTTGCTCGATAAACAACAATTAAAGCCGGAAGCTTGGGTACTCGGGAAAGGGAATCTAAAACATGAAAACCTCTTAGCGACGCTTAATTGCTCAGGAATGCTCGAGATAGAGAGCAAAGGGAATGGCACCAAAAGAATGGAAGATATAGAGAACCGTGGCTTGAAGCGACCAGTGCTGAATTAGCATACAAACGAGTTCGGGCCCGGTATTCGCGGAGTGTGCGCCTCTGTATTCTTCGGCGTTATAAACCATTACATTGACACAGTGTGGGAGATTTCCGTGTCTCGTTGCGCAGGTACAAGCATTCAAGGAAGTCAAACGTGAAGAAAGCTTTGCGCAAATGCAAAAAGTCTACAGCGCCTTCTTTGTTTCAAGTCAATGAATGCGGTACGTATATCCTATTTAACAGGATTACGATGTCACGTCGAGCCAGACGAATCAATCTCACGGCTAAGCAAAGCCGAGACCCTCCAGGGAGAGCGGCTGATTCGAAATTTCGAAGATTTCGCCGAAAGCAATTTCCTGCCAAAGGATAAATAGAGCATAAATGTCGAACAAAAGTATTTCTACGTTGAAAATTAGAGCCGTCATTTATGATTCGAAACGGATAAATAATCGCGAGCCATAAGCCTCCAATTTGTCTCATTGATCGTTGGCAATAAAACAGAAATGCCCGAAGATACAGATTCCAATACACAACCCGCTCCGTGCAAAAACTTTGAGTGTATTTATAAGCGCCCGAGACGAGTTATTACGCAAATAACATTTACATATACACGTTTCTCCACCTAGTATTACATCTGAGTGTAACTTACTGCAGGACCAAGCCTCGTGGTACCAGGTGTGTACCAACACACTCGTACACCAACGCGTCGTCATTACACGGTTCACGATACTCTCGACCTATCTATCTCCGCGCGTTCTAGCCTGCGGTACGTATTCGTCTAACATGGATACGTACCCGGGAAACTACGAGGATTTCCATAGCGTGGTAGAACTCGGCGGCGCAGTGACATGAAATTGCTTCCTCGTTGAAATTGGCAGTCTCTTATGAGTCGCATTTACGCGACGATGAAATTTGTAACATCTAACATTACGCGGAAATGGCTATTCGAATAATTGCATGAAAAATACAGCGGTGATCGTTTTGGGAATTCCATTAAAATTGCAGCAATTGCTTGGGTGGAAAGCGAGTGCGAATCGCTGTCGTTTATAGCTGTAAATATTTCGACTCGTGTTTTATACAGCGAGTAAATTGGAAAAGCGTTGGTTATTTTGCATTCAGCCTGGCTTTGTTCTCCGGATAATGAGGGACGCGGTCGCGTATACAGACTTTAATTAGCCGATTCGCGAGATACGAAAAGTTGGGTAATGATATTTTATCGGCGCCTCGTTCCGAATCTGCGTTTTCCAAGATTAGGGCAGATGTAATGCAATGATCATAAGACGAGGTGAAATTTCAAGGCGGAAGGTCCTTAATTTAGCAACGTCGGATCTGGTTGGATTCTCGTTACTTATACAATTAGCGGAGTTAACGAAGAAGACAATGACAAATGCTCGAGCACGCTCGCGTTTATCAAAGCCATCTGTGCATCGATACGAATGAATTTGTATACATTTGTCATCTGTGTGGGTCTATACATACAAATTAGTCCATTTATTTGCTTGAACTGTTCTTTCGGCTAAAAGCAATTAAACAGTGTTTAGTCGTGTTTTCTCGGCAGTCTTTTCTCTCGAATAAATTATGTGTTTATGATGGCCGTTTGTTTTTGTCATTTTTAATTATCGAATTTTTAAATGCTCGATTTGGAGTCTGAAACGTGTTTAGCTGCAAGAATGGGGGAACAATGGGTGTACTTTTTGAAGGGAAAATATTTTATATCACAAACTTCATGTTTTTGACGAATGGTTTATTTCTCTTTTGCAGATGAGGTTGATGTTATTGGCTATACCAGCAATCAATCAGACACCGATGACCATAGCAGCGTGCAAAGCAGCAGCGACAGCGGTGTCGCGATGTCTACCTCGAGGCTGACGCTTTCTGAAATGATGGACAATCTTTAGGTTCGTTGGGCTTTTTATTTCAGAGATCTACCTTCGCGTTTTATTACCTTTGCACAATTTCACGCTAATTTGTTTTCTCGTTTTCTTTTTAATGAACTTTGTTTATTGCACACATTTAATGTTACATAAAGTAGGAAATGAACATTTCGCATCGCATTACTCACTCGTCTTTAACATCTCAACTGTTCGGCAAGATTTAAAATCTCATGACAAGAACATGCATCAAATACACCGGCTCCCTTTTGACTCTGAATAATAACTCTGTCATATCATGTTTGCTGTTCCGTGAAAAACTGCAATTTTATCAAAGATACCTTGTTGAAAAGCGGAGGAAACTTTGCTTTCTCGGATAGATGACGGGGTTATTCAGATTTATGAAAAGTAAAAACATGAATGAGTAAGTTATGTATGTTAAACCTGGGTTGGGTTTTTTTTAAATATTGTACTTTTGAGTCGTTGGCATATTTAGAGTAATGCTTTTTCATGCTAATAAAATGCTTCTGTAGTTTTTTTCGAAATAACGACTAAAAATTATCGCGACTATTTCAACCTAAGACACTCCCCTAATTAATTAAACAGTTTAAATCCCGTCGCTGAAAGAACGACCTTAATTCCTTTGAAAGCTACATTCCCTTGAGAAAAAAAAACTAAAAAGAATTTCGATTGCAGACAAAAGTGAAACGTGGTTACGAGGGGAAGAGGAGGAACACTCGTGCAAAAGGAAATGGAAGAGGAGAAGGAATGACGGTAGACGAGGAAGAAAAGGAGAACATGTGTACGTGGAAGGCGCAGGGCTAAAATATCCGCCGCGTCGATTGAGATGACACGAGCGGCAATAAGTAAATACCCAAAAGCGCATATGTGAGCGCGCATTCGACACCTTAGATATGCATCCACGTATTCAGGCGGAAGCGTGTTATATATATATATAAATATATATACATATGTAAAAAAAAGTTTTTAAAGAATTGTGGAAGAAGACGAGAGCAGTTTTTCATCATGTAGGACAAGTGAAAAGGGAACGATGGGGATTGAATCCCGAATCAGAGCAGAAGCAGCGTCGGCTCGTTTATTTGCTAAATTCGGGCGATATTTTAAATGTCGCGGTTAGGTTTTCCATCAAATGAACCTAGCTTTGTTTAATGTATTTTCATGGGACGTCGAAGATGAAAAAAAACCCAAAGCGCTAAATTAAGAGTGGCAGCGATCGATACGGAGAAGCACGGTGACCTCTGTGACAAAGTGTAAATTGTTGAATTTCATCGGAAAAAAATTGTACATATTTTCGAGTGGGACTTTATTCGAAATCAAAGCGCGAGAAAAGAGGGCGTGTGGAATGAAACGTAAAAAATTGACGGATCGATGGGGTAAAACTGTGTGATCTTAAAACTTCGCCAAAGAGTTTAACGGTGTTGAAAAAAAAAATAACGCGCGAAAAAAAAGCAAATCTATGTTATCGGTTTATTCTGTTTTCAATGAATTTCGTATTTATTTCGTAACCGCTAATCTGATTGGCATGGGGAGCTAAACGTCGACGAAGCATTGTGCGTATTTGCTAAATCTAATTTTGCAAGTCTTCGGGTTACTTTGTTGAGCAGTCATTGCGTCGGTGCGGTCACGAGTCATCATTTAAAATGTCATGTACGCGCTTCTCGAGTTTTCGGAGCGAAATCTTCGATCGGCGCTTCGTCACGGCGCGGCAGTCGTACTGGAAAAACAAAAAAGAATAAGTTATGAAAACTTAGCCTGTAGATAATCGTTTTGAAAGTTTGACGCGAAAGACAGATAATCGCGAATGCGGAGCGCGTTCGGCATTGACGAAGCGCGAAGGAGTAGCGATGAAAAGTAATATTTTCCAAAGCCCCGCGAAAGTCGCGCTGCTGCACGGGCGAAAATGAATTTATCGAATTTTCGCGCGGCGGAAACGCAGTGTGATCTTTGGGAAGGCGATGAAATGACGGAAACGTTTGTAAAGCGTTGCGCTGCGCCGAGGAAAGTTTCGATAAAGTTTTGGGGAAGTTCGACAGTGACGGGAAATGGGTTGAAGGATGAGACGTCGGGTGCATGGTATATTATGTAGAGCCACAGTAGTTAATATTCTCCAAGAACCAACGTGCGTGAAGTTTGTAATCGTATGTCAATTACATTTTACTTTTACCGAAACTGATAACGAAGGTAATTAGAATACCGAGCATTAAGAAGTAAATGTAGATGAAACATGAAAATGGCACATTTGTATTGTCTCGACTACGTTTTGATTTTTATGGAAACGCTCGGGAAAGCGATACGAACTTCAGTCGCAATGCCAATCCTTGAAGTTGTGTATTGTAATTTTACTGGGCGAATAAATAAATGAGGATAAAAATACATTCTTGAGCGAGTAAGATTTACGCGCCGCGCCGTGCGTCTAGGTCAAAAGAGAATAAGCAACCTGGTCGTGTATGTATAAATATTTATTAATATACGCTGAGATAATTCAATAGCAGCGTATGCAAAGGTGACACTGTGTTGTCTCTCACACACTCACACACATAAAAGAGTACAAATTCTTTAAGCCTCTGCATCCCGTCACCCGTTCCAGCAACCGATTTTTTTCGGTCTTGCACACTCCAAAATGGCGATTGTCAGAAGAGACGTCGGGAAAGAATCACAGAGAAAACAAGCTGTAGACGTGGGAAATGGAAACCGCTGAAACGCGAGCAGGATATATAAATGCAGCAGAAATTTTGTACGGTACAAAAGTGTCTAAAGTAATGGCGGAAATAGATAAAACGGAAGAAAAAATGGCGATGGACAAAATGGCGAAAGATAAGAGAGCAAATATGTGAGCGGGCTCCGCCTTCGAAATGTGAACGCTGCGTGTGTGTGTGTGTGTGTATGTGCTCGAAACTGATCGATCATGCGAGACTAATGTTTGTTTTTCAGGAAAGATAATGTTGATGTACGAAGGGAACGGCGAACCAACAAGACGATTCTTCCCGGCGAAATTATTTAGACCGACGAATCCGAGGATGGAAAATCTTTTTGTTTGAAAGCGCGTCATTTTCCATTATTTCTGAAGAAGTTTTCAAAGGCGCGTAATAAAAACAGTACGTCTATGATCGGTGGACATTGATTTCTTCTTCCTTTTTTTTTGCTTGCAACGTTTCACCAACACAGACGTTTCAAATGGCGTGGCAATGTACACTTTATTTCCATGATAGAAATAAAAAGCAGTCGTCTCGCCGTCTTACCTTCGTGCTTCAAGCGTCAGATATCTATCACGCGACTGACATTAGTTTCGCAAAGAAAAGAAAAATGCGTGAAAATGCAAGTTTTTTGGCAAGCAACAACCTAAACTCACAAAGTTAGTAAGGAATAATTTGGATAGACTGACGTACTAAAACGGTACGAGTGATCTCTGAATGCTAATTAATGAGAATGAAAAAAGTGGATTCAGGTTGTCGCGGTTAAAAAACAAAGAACGAAGAACTTTGTAGAAAATGAAACATCGATAAACCAAAAGCAATCGCGAGCAATGGCAAATTTAGTTTCGAGGGAAATTCGATTAATTGGAATTTTATCGGTCTGGCAGGGCTCGACATATGTCTGTAATGGCGACTTGTCGCAGGATCAGCAGCAATTATTTCTTCGTGGCCATAGCAGTAATTCTTCTGGCACATTTGGCAAATAAATTATCGATTGTATTGCGGGAAAAAAAGGCGAGCAAAAAAGTGCCGTAAAAGAATTGTATTTATCGCGCATCGGAAAATCTTCGAGGCAAAGTTTACAAATTGCGAAATTCAGCAAACGTGTTAGCATTCGCGTTATGCAATTATACTAAAAATGAAATTATACCGGCTGAACTTTGTGTGGCTGACATGTCAAAGTTCGCAAACTTTGTTCCAACTTTTATATTTAAAACTTTCGGTGTCATTAATATTGAGCGGAATCTATTATAAAGATTTCAGCGAACTTTTAATGACTGATTTTTATGTTCATTAAATCTTGGCCGAATAAGACTTGATTAAAAAAAAGGTAATTGGACCTAAGGAATATTTAAAAGTCGTTGATTTAAGCAAACTTTCGACCATTCGATCTTTAATTTGCCATTGCTCGATTGAAAATCCGTTCAACATGAGCAATTACGAATTTGGCGTTTTTATGAACATTGTTTTACGAATGGCATTGATAAGATAATGTTCTTAATTGCTGTTTCGAAATGCGTTGAATTTATTCTCAATAATTATAAATTGTTATCTGCTTCGTGATATGCAGATACGTTGATAATAAGATTGTAAACCGTTTGAAACATGACCGATAAAAGCGGGAAAAAAGTCAATGTTTCAACGCAGTTCTTCTGTTGACGATGTTTCATGACAAGCAGATTCTTCAAGTTTGTTGACGAAAAAACACTGAATGGTAGAGCGCATGAATTCTGAAGTATCGCCACCGCAAAGTAAACCAAAAAAAAAAGCATAAAAATTTATAAAGTAAGAAAAATCAACTGAAAATAAATGAAAAGTAAACATAATTACAGATAAAGCTAAGGCGATAATAAATAAAATGTTAAAAATATAAATGTTTTCTGAGTGTGTTAAGTATAACAGGATAAGTAGAGGACACACCATCGTGAGATTTCCTTTGATTCTCTCGTGTGATCAAGACCATTATGTATATGTACTTTGGTTTTAATACCGTAAGACGTAGTGACATACATATGTACTATATATTCAAAGAGAGCACATTCGCCCGATGTATACTCTGCGCTTTCGTAGTGTTTAAGTTCGAACGTAAATGTTCTTTAGTCCGCCGAAAAATATCTTCGTAGTTTCTAGAAGTAAGTATGTAAGGCAAATTTCAATACTTTGATCTCACTTTTTACCCTTAATATTTATTCTTTTATGTATAGTTGCATTACGCGTTAATTGGAGAATTTCAAAAGGGAAAATCAGCGATGTAATTTGAAATTAGAAATTATAAATAAATATTTCGACAAGTAATTTCAATGTATAAATGAAAAAAAAAAGAAAGATTAATGATTGATCATACATCGGGCCAGTCTGCTTTCTCGATCATGTGATACTAAATTTAACAAGAAAAAAATATGAGTGACAAAAAGGGCGCGATAAGGAATCGAAATGGCAAATATGATTGTGTAAATTTATTACTGCAACAGCAGTCGTGGCAAAGATTCTATCGAGATGGAGAAATGTGTATTCGAGGGCAGAATTAACGAAGCAGCAATATGAACTGATACAGTATTGACGCAGATTACAATGAACAAAAAAAAGTGTCACTCCAGCCGTTTTTAGATTAAACGTAAGTGTAATTTACGGTACACAAAAGTTGTCGCCTCGGACCTGAGAGATCTTTAAACAAAAGTCACGCGTTTAAAATGAGATGTACAGCTTTTCGTTTTTCAAATACATCGAGAACTTGTTTCGCGAAGAATATTGACGAGCTTGTTGAAATTTCATTGCACCGCGCGATCTCTCGAGTCTTACGGTGCACAACGTGACCCAATCATACGTATAAGAATGTTTAATATATACATACTAAATAACAAAAAAAAGAACTAAGGAAAAAAAATACAAAGTATGAAATAATAACGTAAAATGGGTGTTATTTTTAGATGTCTATTAGATTATCAGAATCAGAAATAAAGAAATGAAAAAAAACTTAAATATAACAAACTAATAAAAACAAAAATTTACCACTATTACTACTACTATTACTATTACTACCACTATTACAATTACTACCGCTATAACTATTGTAATTATAATTATTATCGCCGTAAAGGAAAGCATTAAAACGTAATAGTGTCGATTGACGTTAAGCAACAACAGTGCAAATTTCAATGCCCCAAAAATTCTGTCAACGGCGCCAGGAGGAACATGTGTTTCCGATTAAGCACGCTGCTCTGAGTACTTTAGTTAATTTTGTTAAATATAATCATAAGTTAGCCTGTATTAATACGACGAGAAAGGGCATTGTATAATTTACCTACCGTTTATGGTATAGACTCTCCGTTGCGAAACAGTGCAACTGGCCATTACGACGATACAAAACGAAAAACAAAACACGAGGCGCCCATTTATTGCGCGCCGAACGTTCTTCTGCCGTCTACGGATAATTTTCTTTCGAGACTTCCTGCTGCTTTCATTGTTTAGATGAAATATTATAAGCGAGCGATGATGCGAGGAGATAAGTGCAAATGCCATCGGTGGCTCGTGCTTGCACTCGAGGTGTCCACGCGAGATCGATTTCACGGCATTTCGAGAACGTTCTCTACATAATTCATCGACGCGTTTTAATAATCGCGGTGCCGGGTTCCCCGATGAAATAATTGAGGGATACAATTTTTCGAGTCAAACGCTTGATTTCACTTTTTAACCAGTCGAAAGGCATGATGACGATTGTTCAACTCGAGGCGACTCGAAAATGTCATTGTAGGTAGCGAAAAAGCAGCCGTTATTTAACGAAGCATGCAAAGATTCTAAATAAGACAGATAGTCGAAGTGGTGATACTCCTTCAGAGGAAAAGTGCGGTCCTTTTCTCGGTCGTTGTTGAGCCACGATATTTATCGGCGTGAGCAATCTGTCTTCCTCCGAGAGAAAATGAGCAATGGGGCGTGAGGGAAAATTGTAATAGAATGGATCGGACGGAATGGGAAAATAAGAAAAGTGCGTGAATAAAACGAGAATCTCGTAGAGAACACCTGAGTGCAAAGCAATGTCCGAGAGCCGAAAGAGGGGGAGATAAATAAAATAGGAGCGATTCTGAATATAGCGTACGAACATCTGCGAAAAGGTCCAACACTAAGAGCATTTAATCAATGATAGAGAATGCTTAGTGTATATTAAAACAGAAAAAAAAGAATTATGATGAAGTACCAGTTTCAAGTTTGTAACAGTAACCGCTGTAACTACGATTTAAGGCGGCGACGATGAAATGAGATGATTATAATGTTATTATGTAACTATTATAATATGAAAGAGTACGAATGCGGATAAATGACGAGCGAAAAGGCGTGAAAAGTGGAACCGTTTTTAGGTATGTTAATAATATGGAATACGCCTATATTTATGTGCGAATAAAAAATACAAATAATCCTCTGAATGAAAAAACAGTAAGATAGCAATTATTGAACTTATCGTCGGGGCAATTTCTTTATGTGAAATGAAACCCTATACTTTGTAGAAAGTGCAAAAATGAACAAAAAATCTATTAAACAGTGCATTCATACATTTGCTACAGAATGTGCCGGGCAACGGTTAAACATCCATCACAACGGTGTATGAAATATTATTAATATGATTCATTATGATTATTATAATTATTATGGTTACATAAATTAATCATCATTATTGATTATCATTAACAAATGAAATAAGAATAAAAATTATAAAAAAGATTGCCTTGTCGTTTATTACCTTTTGTTTCGCCAAATCTCTAATTATTTATTTACGAGTCAGTACATGTTTTCAAATTTTGAATTTCCCGCGTCTACGTCGTGGTCAAATTAACAGCAAACGCGGTAGTAACAGAAATAAAATCGAAGAATAGAAAAACATGTTTAATTTTGTAAAAATCTATTTTCATGTAGGGTATTTTATTTATCTATTTTTTGCGTGCTTTAAATGTATTTTTGATTTTGTTTTTTTTTGAAGAGAACGATAAACAAGACTTGATTTGACTTCAGCCGCTTACAGGCAATCTGCATGAGTTTCACACCTCTGGCCTCTGGCTCTGGGCAATATGGCCGATCCGTCAAAATCGGAATGTGAGCTGTACAAATCCAACGAAGAATTATGATCTTGTATTAACGTTGTATTATTTATTTTTGCATAAAAAATATCTGCGAATCACAGACACTTCCAACGTAAAATCACGAGCGTCGTCATCATATGCAGTGCCAAATCAATACCGAGCAACACGATGGCACCTCAACGAGTCGTATTAATGTCCTGTGGTAGTTACAACCCGCCAACCAATATGCATTTACGTATGTTTGGTAAGTTCAAAATGTTCGTGTCAGCATTTCCAATCGATATTTTCAGCTTCGCGAGTTTATTTTTACCCGATCTCACTCTGGGCAAACATCGCACTATTTTTGCATTTGTCATACTTCGATAACAAAACATCGTTCAAAATATTAAAAATAAAACCACTTTAAATGCAAAACATTCATGATTTCGATAGAAAAATCTGAAAAACCTGAAATCTTATTGTGAGAAAAATTTTCAATCCAAGACTTTGTTTTAGAACTCGCCCGAGATCATCTTCACAGAATGGGAACGCACAGGGTTGTAGGTGGAGTGATATCGCCGGTTCACGACTCTTACTTCAGGAAAGAACTCATTCTCGCCAGCTCCAGTCACAGGTGCGAAATGCTGAAGCTGGCGTTGCAGAGTAGCGACTGGATTTACCTCAGCACTTGGGAAGTTCGGCAAAATTCCTGGACGAAAACCCGCGCGACTCTCCAGCATCACCAGAACTTGCTGAATTCGGTCTTACAAAATGCCAATATGGAATCAAACTTTAGAGAAAATGAGGATATGCAGTGGATTCCGGAAGATATTGAAAATGATCCTGACACCAGTCCGATTCAAATAAAGCTACTGTGCGGCGCTGATCTTTTAGAGAGTTTCGCGGTTCCCAATTTGTGGATGGAGGAAGATGTAAGAAAGCAAAGGTATAAATGTTGTGAATTGCTTTCTCATTTTCATTACTTTTTAGATTAACAAAATAGTTGGGCAGCATGGATTGGTCGTCATCACGAGAGAACGCTCGGAACCGCATAAATTTATTTCTGACTCTGACATTCTCTACAAATACATCGTAAGAATATATATACTCATGCAAGTATCAAGATTGACTTACAAACATGACTGATTGCAGAACAATATATTTATCATCACTGAATGGATTCCAAATGAAATTAGTTCGAGCAAGGTGAGAAGGGCTCTGAAGAGAGGCGAGAGTATCAAATATTTGATACCTGATCCTGTGATTGGTTACATCTATGAACACGAGTTGTATGACGCAAAGAAGGATTTACAATTGTGAGTGTACATATCTTCAAAACAAGTAAAGATTTTGAAATTGTAGATAAATTGATAAAAGCAGAACACGCTCTATAGCACAAGGTTAAATAATATAACTGCAGGCATTATTTGGATTGTATATTTTTGGACAATTTAGTTACATATACTTTGTACGTTTTTGTAAATAAAATCACGAGCATGCAATGCACTATTTAAATGCAGTGCTAGGTTTTCTTTTAATAAGTTCATAGTTTTACTTATGTCTATAAAAACAACTAATTAATATAAATCAATATGTATCTGTTTTCATGCTACCGATATTTCGGACACTCCAGTAAGTTGAAACTTTCTTACGATAACGCAAATTACTTGAACACTGCTTCCACGTATGAGAATGTGCTTTTGACACCATCATCCAGCGACTTTATAATACAAACCCCGAGCCCTGTAGAAGATATTTCAGTCGACGTATCAGATTCCGTATTGAAAAAGAACTTTGAAAACTCGTCGAGGTTTGGACAGTCGAAGCGTGGTCTGGCGTTCGAGGCCGAACAGTCGCGGGGAAAGATGATTCGCATCGCTGATAACGAGAATCAAATTCCCACGAGTTCAAAAGACATTTGCGAATCGGGAAAGGAAATCGAAGCTGCCGATTCACAATTTTCGAAAGAGGTAGGTTCACAAGAAATCGAGAGCGCGAATGGTAAGACTGAGTTAGATGAGAATGTCGAAAAGAAGGTTCCTTCGAACTCGAAAAAAAAGTACGTTTGTATATGCGACAGCCAAGTGAGCCTGTATTCCAGTACAGAAAATATTTTGAGCAAAAACGAAGCGTCCAAAATCACCATTCAGAGCAGTTCGGAAAACGAAATTTCGACCGTTAAATTCGAGCCCGGACTTTCCACAAAAGCAAGCGATACGAGTCACATTTCCGGCGAGAATGAATCCCAATCTCTGGCGAAAATTGAGTCCTTAACGAACGACATGGACGGAACGAACGATAGTACAAATGCGCAAATATCCACGGCTTCCGAAATCTCCAACACCGAAAAGGAACTTGATTCTTCCGTTTTAAATAATGAGACCATAAAAGATTCTCACTGCCTCAAGACTGAACCAGAACCCACAGCGCATAAAAATGGTAAAAAATCAGATGACAGTTGTCAATTCGTCGAAGATGCCGAGTCCAGCGACAGCAAAAAACGCGACAGCAGTTTGGAGATCGACGGAAAGTACTTGAAATCTTTGGTGAACTCGAAGAAGAGCCCGAAAAAGCAGAAAGCCGATGCCGAAAATCCAATGTCCTCAACGGAAAACGCTGGTAGTTGGGAAGAGCCGAGGCGCAGATCGAGCAGAACGCGAAAGAAGGAGAAAGACGCGAATAGAAGCAGCTCGGAAAGCTTCGGCTCGAGGTACAGAAGATATTGGGGCGACGACGACGAGGACGAAGACGCTTCACCGGTAATACGATCTAGCATAGCGAAAAAACCTTTAAGAAAAGTCCCTTCCATGGACGAGTCCAAGCAACAGTGTCAAAGTATTTTTCTTCAGAGCAGCCTCGATTTTATTAACATCGACATACCGAAAAGCAGCGGCGGGATCAAACAGTTCGAAATGAATTCGAAAAAGTCCAAAAGCTACGAGTCCATTAAACGCGGCAACGCGAAACTGACGCTTTTGCGACCGAAAACCGACATTTCTCAGAGCGTCTCGGCGACCTTCAAATCCGACAGCACATCTCGACTGGTAACTACGAACGACTTCGATATGCCAACGGAGGAATTTTGCTCGGTTTGTTATCTCCCGAACGATCCTTCGTCGGCGGAAATATTTTATACTTTACGCTCGAATTGCAGCTCACCCGCCGACGACGATTCTACCAAATGCGACATTTGCAGCTCGTGGAATCTGCAAGCGGATTCGGAAGTGCTGGACCAAAGCGCGCCTCAGGAATCGGAAAGTCTGTACGAGACTTGCGAAATCTGCGGGGAACCCGCGGCGGGATTCGAAGAAGGCTCGACTTCGTTGGAAAAGCGCTCGTTGCCTTTGAGCGTTTCCCTGACTAGATCAAGTTTAAGAATCGACGAAGGAGATCGTTTGTTGGAAGAAGACCATTTCGAGATCGAAAACTGCGGCTTAAAAGTGGGCAAAGCTCGGCGCGAGGAAGAAAATGCGAAGGCCGATACGAGCAATGATTTGCCGGAGGAAGAAGAAGATTCGAAAGTTCAAGTACAAGGCTCCGAAAATCAGACAGTTGAGGATGCTTTAGTCTTCCAAGAAACCATGAATCTCGTGCCAAAAGACGAAATCGCGATGGGGAAAAGTGCCAAACGGTTCAGCCGGAAGGGATCCATTATGAAGAAAACTAGCGAAGAGCGTTCTCAGGACAGACGGCTGTACGCTTCTGTTGACAATTTGCAGAATTCCAAACTGTCTTTCAAGATGCCCGGTGATAAACTGGTGAAATCCAAAGCCACGAAACACATGACTTCCGCGGACAATATTCGCAGCGCTCGGAATTACAGGGGCGGATCTTTCCGCAGGTCTGCGGACAATATCGGCCGTTACGACTCGAGTGGTGATAATCTCGATTCTCTGGAGGAAAATTGTGACAAGGAAAACGAAGAAACCGAAGGTGCCGGCAAAAAATCGAGGCTTATGAATACCGAGACCATTGAAATGATTCTTACCGAACACGGGATAAAGATAATCAGCGAAAAAGAAACTGTTTTGTAACGGGTTGACTAAAATTCCAATTAACTTTCCGATGACTTTTTATTTGATGCTGGAAAAGAGTAAAATGGTGAAAATTTTGATAAGACAATAAGAGAATAATCCGGAAAAGAGCTTGATAACTGGGTAGAAAGTAACCATGAGACTCAAATTTAAAAAAAATGAAAAATTAATTGCTCATGAATTATTACCGAATTGGACTTGAGATCGTAACTATGGGATTGCACTTGCAACGGAATTTTTTGGTTTACCTAAACGTGCAATTGATTATTATAATTTACTCAAGAATTATTGGTATTATCCAAGAATGGAGTTGCTAAACGATATATTCTCTGCTGAAGTTATATCTTTGTATCAATATATTAACGGTGAACAATGTGATCGATTTAGTGTCAAGTTTTATATACGAATTTAATTTTTTATTTTCGTTTTTTTATAGGCTTCCTTTAGTTTTGATAGCTCTTTTAAAAAACATAGTTTATATCGTATGTTGTGTAGAATTAGGAGGATTGAAGAACTATAAAAACCATCACGAATTAATAGAATCTCTATGACGAAAAAAAACCTTTTTATAGGATTAACAGGAAGAGATTGTATGAGTGTAGCTTTAAACTGGAACAGAATTATGCAAAAATTCTTCAGTTATTTCTACATTAAAGATAAAATATAGGAAAATATGTTAAGAAATAAAATAAATAAAGTAACGACTAAAAAAGGAATAAAATCAACTTTATTTATTGTTAACTTTCAATCATAAAATCAAAAACAAGCGCAACAGAAAATATAAAATGGATTTGAGCGAAGGACAATTGATTTAATTTCATCCGTTCGTGTACAACTTTTTGCTTTGTGCACTTTTACAGTGATTTTAAATGAATTTGTAAATTAAATGAAAAGCAGAGATAAACTTGAAAAAAATGTGCTTCCATATTAGGTACAATACACTCGTAAGAAAATTGTATGGGAAATGCTGATTACATTTCCAATAGTTTTATAGTGCTCAAACTGTTTAAGAACTGTTAATGAAAAGAACTCCAGATTCTATTTTGTAATGTATGTGAATATTACGTAAGTAATTTCAATTGTATATAATATTTATGCGAAATAGTCATTATTGCAACCCTGATAACATTCGACAGAAGCCCCTTAATCTTACTTCAATTACATTTTTTAAATTACCGTAAGTATACAATTTATCAACCAAAATTGTACAAATGAGATACACTTATTTTCAGATAAAAGAAAGTTGAATATTTAAAGTAGTACTAGATAAATGATATTTTTATCGTTATCGAAGCAATTATACAATCACTATGAATTAATATTTAAAAAACGTTGCATCATTCTCTATTTTCCATTTTCGTAGTATTTTCAAGTCCAGAATTGGAGTGGATTACACTGAAACAATTTTATTTTTCAAATTTAACGAAACTGTAAAATGTAGAAATAACTGAAGCGCATAGTAGGATTCAATACGCAGCCAAGAATATAAAAATCTAAAAGAAAATATATAAAAACGTTAAAAAACCATAATTAACAATGTGCCAATGCACGAACTTAAGTAAGAAGGTAAAACGCAGGTATATTCTATGATCCGTAAATTTTAATCAGTGGTTGAACCTGCTCGATAAAATTTGCATCCGATGTTGCCAATGCGATTTTGCCGACGTGAGAAGAAATCATTTAATTTTAAAACGCGCGCAGGCGTAAATTCAAATGACAATCGAATCGTCAATACGTATGTCCTTGATATCTACAAAGCTATAGTGAAAATTCCTCTTGTTTTAAAATTCCAAAACACGTGCACAGATTATATAATACCGTTGGCCAGGCTCTATATTCTTATCGAAACGGAAGTTAAAATAAGAAAATCGAACGGTAATGTAAGGCGATAAATTAGTTGTTATGCCATATAAATATTTAAAGCATCAATATCACTAGAACGAAATAAAACGGCGATGATTCACCGTCACGCAAAACTATTATCGAATAAGATACGTGTAACGATTCATTTCATTCGCGTTGTTGGATTGAATTTTGTTTTTATACCTAATTTAATTTCTATTTTTTTATTGATGTGAATTATGCTGTGTTATTTTTCTGTGATATTCTCCAATTTCAACAGTAGAATGTCATAGTTTTATATGCATTTTTAGTGCCAAATTGATGTTGAATTAGAGTAAGGTAGAAAACTGCGGACTCCAAATGAATGTATTTATTTTACGGTCGGATTTTATTACATAAATTAAATGAAAACTCGCCCTAACCTGGCATTTTGGGGTAGCATTACTTTCATGTTAATTTGCACGACCTTACAGCATGCAATCATATCGCTAACAAAAATAATTATTCTGGGCATTTTGAAAATTCAATTGTTAATTTGCATGCAGAAAGTTGTAATTTTGAAAGTATTCGATGCAACGAAAAACGACTTTACAATTGAGAATGGAAGCAATGTTCCATTAACTTTTATACGTTTTCAAAATTGCATACTGAATTTGATGAATTTCCCAAATCTGTCAATTCGGTTGAGTCTTTGCAAAAGATTGTCTGGTAGTTGATCGAAGCTGTTTATAAATCGGAGTCTTTTGTGTAATTCTGATCAGCATGTAATACGTGTTTTGCAGGGTGCAACAATACCTGCATGCCTACTGTAAGACATCTTGTTGCTGCTCGTCACATGTCAATGCGACGTGGTCCTTGTCTTTCCGCTAAAGTTAGTAACGATGGTACTGAATGCGATAAGAGTGCGACTATCAGCAACGTACCCGCCTTCAACGAATCCAAAAATAAGCATTACCACAAAAACAATGCCACAAAATTTGCATCCAGTTACCGTTTACGAACAAATAGCGTAGAATCTATTCATTTATCTGTAAAAATTCGAATGAATTGAATTATTTTCATTCAAACGCACGCTGTGATTAATATTTGGAATGGTTTTATTATTTTTAGATTTAAATATTGGGTGTCCGGTGTAAAAATTTTGTTTATATAAGCTGTTGTAAACGAGTATCATCGGATTTTATTCCCGAAAAATGATGAGTAACAAAATACGTAATGCATCAATTACTAATTTTTACGAAAAAAATGAAAAAATCGATCGACAGTTACGATGAAAGTATTACAAATTTTGACTTCGTTTTGTTAGTACTAACAACTGCGTATTAAATGAAATAGAAAAGTCGTATATAATGATTAAATCAAGTGAATGTCATTGCAGTAAAATTTAGTCATAAAGAAGTGTGGATTCCATAGTCCGCACATATTTAAATAGAATTTAGTGGTCTCTGTAAAACGAAGTGTAAAATGTCAAACGTAAATCGTATATTGAAGCTGGCGTAAAACTGTAATGAATAGCGTATTTCGTTTCTTCCGGGGTTGAATTCCAACGTTTTTTAGCATTCTGCCAGTAACGCACATGTAATATTTTAAGCCATTAGTAATTTTTGTAACCAACATTGTTTTAGAAAGGTACAGTGCCATTTTGTTGATTTCGTTTGCCAATGAAGTCAAAGACAAATATTGTATTTTTTCTCGTATCTATTTCGTAATACTGTTATTATTGTCGTTGAAATTATCTTTAAATAAAAATTCACGTACAACAAAATTTGTGATTTTTGTATGACACCAAGCGATCCCGTTGATTTCATAACTTTTCCATACATTGAAATTTTGTTGACACAAATGAACCGTAAAAAAGTCATTTACATTGTTTATTATTGTAATACGAAATGGAATTTTATTTACAATTCAAAAATGTATAGCATTACATTAAGCTCTTACAATTATTACAATTATTTACTTTCAACCACTATCTTTGTACTCAATTATTCTTAATTATTACTAATGTTACATTAATCGGTATTTTAATATATTTTTAATCCTACTTTCATTACCTCTACCGAAAATCATTAATAATAAACACGCATCATTACAAAAACCCACACATGTTCATTTCCGAGTGAGTCATTCTTGTTTACTTCAAATATAATTAAATCGATCTCTTCGTTTTTAATTACGAACTAGGCTTGTGTAAAAATTTTTGAGACTCGCGATGTTAAATTACCTGAATTGAATTTTAAAAAACTTGGAATCAATGGATTGGTTGAATAATGCAAAGACACACAACTGACACACAACTGAATTAAAATCTGCAATATTTTCTTAAAAAATGACTCATTTATCCAGTGAATTCTAGATGACAAATTAGATCTTTTGGAATGAACAAAAATGAATAAAATCCAAACGAATTTATTTGTAATTATTACAGTTGTTGGTTTCTTAATCATATTTATGCATTAAATTACGAGGAATAAATCTTTGGCTCTTTCCACAATTCAATCGACAACTACTTATTATTAATTGAAACATTACAAATTCTCGCTTCTTTTTATTAAATTAATACTGATGCCTTTAAATTAGGCATTTCACCTCACCAGGAAGTAAATAATGAAATTTTCAATTTCAGTAATCTTCTAGAGACTGAAAAATACGTGTCAAAAGTGATATTTCTATTAATTCATTCATTATTTCTAAGCATTCTTATAAAAACCACTGCGAATCGTACATGTAATTTACAGAATCACATTTTTGCCTTTAAAAACTTTTTCAAACTGACGCATGATGGTTAATCAAGTTTTTCAAATTCAATCCTATACATTTGAATAAATTACAAGCTCAATGTTTATTGATTAGGCAAAAAGCTAAGGAAAAACTTCGAATCGGATGAAAAAAATTGTAAAACTTCTTTTAGCAATCGATTCCTATCATAGAAAAAAATTAATCAAACGTTATAAACATCATAATACAGCAAATGTGTGTTTTCCTCGCAAATAATTTAATTAGAGTTTATATTACTTCGATTGACATTTTAGTTTGAAAAAACATATCGCCAGGAGTCCAACCGACCATGCAACAATAACAAGAAAACCACTGTAAACTTGAGGATCGTTTATCGGATTTCCTCTGTCGAATATATTTCGTAATGTAATGCCTGGTACTGTAGTTGGCAAGAAATAGCCCACCCATCTTAAAGGCTCTGGTATGCCTTCGACAGGCCATAATAAACCTTTAAAAATGGATAAATTTTTTTTAATTTCATCATAATTTAGTTGGATTAAAAGATATAAATTTTGTATGGTAAACAATGACTTACCACCGAGTAGCATAATAGGATAAAAAGTTCCAGTTACTATGAAATTTGCCAATGAGTGAGAGGTGCACATCACGGAAATGAGGAAACCTGGAAATCAAAGATGTCAATTGTAAAATGTATTGAATCGAATTGAGTGAAGAAATTTTGAACTTACCATAACATAGGCCACAAAATCCCATCATAAAGACCAGAACTATTACGGATACCATTGAGCCCAAGACGGCATGGTCAAAGTATAAAATACAGACCATCAAAGTGAGGCTTACTTGTATGAACAAGACAAACAACTGTGTGATTACGTGGCACAATAAAATTTCCGACGTGGTTACCCCTGGAAATTTGAAGACTTTTATTATTGGTTGTATTTTATTTTAAAGTTTATTGAATTTTTAACATTCGGTATTTTTAAATTACCTTGTACAAGGCTCCTCTCCCAAATTCCTTCATGGCGATCAGTAATGATGATGGCCGTTGAAACCGTAGTAGCAAGGAAAAATATGGAACTAGAGTAAAACGACGGGTTTGTAATTTTCATGTTAGTTTTTAAATCTTGAATAAGCCGTTTTTTACTTACCATAAAATAAACGGCCCTGCCATGAAATCTGCCAAGGTTGAATCTAGAGAACCGGCGATTGGTGTCTCAAACTGCAACAGAAGATGATGGAACTCATTGAATTTTCTAAAGTGATCTTGACAGAAATTTTGAACTCACGTTTATTGGTGTTTTGCCGAATTTCGGGTTTATTCCGCACTTGGTCAAAACTGCACCGAGACTTTTGAAGAACAGCTTGAAAAGTTTATCTTGGAAAAACAACCCCGTTTGTCTGTCTAAAAGAATAAACAATAAACCAATTTGTCTATAAATTATTGAAATTTCTTCGTGCATTTGATGTTTAAAATCGCGATTCCTAATCACAGTTTTTCGAATGAAAATACGTACTGCCCATGTCTAAGGATACTTGAATTTCGCTTTCCAAAAGTTCTTCATCTGACAACTCCAGTGGCTTGTCACGTCGTTTCATCAAAGCAGAAGAGAAATTTTTGCCGAAATGTATGTATCCAAGTATTTCGCCTTTTCTCACATCCGATTTTACCGTTCTGGCATCGTTGTAAAATTTCTAAATATTTTTAAAGTTTTTAATATTATTTTAAACATGGTGATTTTTTTCAGAAATGTAAACATGTTTTTCCGTTTACCTTGCCTATTAAAGAGTCATCGATATCGAATAAAAATTTGCAACTCATGTCTATGTATTTGCAAGAATCATCTGTTGGATTATGTATGATAAGCCCTTGATTTAATCCAAAGTTACAATTTCCTGCTTCATCATTGATAACAGCTAATGAAAAGCCTTTTGGATCACCTCCAACGGCATAAAAAAATGCGAAAGACTGAACTAATGGAAATACAAAGGCGAATAAAATTCCTCTGCAAAGAAAAATAACTTTATTTAAAAAAATGTTACGTCAAAATCGACACATTAAAGTAATCCTTTACTAAAAAGATGATGACGTAAAAAAACGTGTTCAACTCTGCAGTTTTATGTGATAGGAACAAATAATTACCCGGGATGTCTAATAAACTGGAGTATGTTTTTTGCCATAAGTGCTTGCAATTTTTTGACCCCTAAATTCCGGCAACCTTTAGTCCCGCGCGAAGCTTTAACCTTCGGTAGAAGACTCTGAAATTCGTGAAAACAATTTGTTGTTTGAATAACATAGCAATATTTTAACTTGAAGCATTTCATTCTGTTCGCTAAAGTCAACGAATTTTTGGTACATACATAATTGCTATTAAAATTGTCCTGCGATGAAGTCGCTACAGAAATGTCTTTTATTTCTGCCGAGTACTCATCGGCTACTTCAGAGATGCCTTTATCTTGATTCTGTTTTTGGCGTCGACTTAGAAACAAAAATGCCTCTTCCAGTGTGTCGCATTTATATTTTTCCAGCAACTGCTTGGGGGAAGCTTCTGCTAAAAGTTTTCCAGACCTCAAAAGCCCAATCTGCGGTAAATGATTTAAATAATTTTGAGGGGTTCATATTTTGTCTAAAATAAATTCTGGACAAACTAAAATAAATATAAAATAAAATATTGTAGTACAAATAATTGAACAAACGTATCAATGAATTAATAAAAATTGATCAAATGTAGATGTTTTTGCGTGTAAGAAAAAAATTATTTAAAGATTTTCACCCTGTCAGCTTGTTTCGCTTCATCGATGTAATGAGTCGTGATCACTACAGTTGTTCCTTGATCCCGAGTAATTTTTACTAAATAGTCCCATATTCTTAAAAAACATAAACATTTTTATAACAGCAGTAAAATGCATTTTTAACAAATTTATTAAGAACAAATTTGCTCAGATGGGAAGTGAAAAATGATTTCAACGATTTCAGGTTGATAAATTCTCAAAATGTACTTGCTTTTCTCTCAAAACTGGATCGAGACCCACTGTTGGTTCATCCAAAATCAACAATTCTGGTTTATGAATCAACGCAGCTGCGAACGATACTCTTCGTTGCTGTCCTCCGCTTAACTGTTTAACTAATTTATTTTTAGGTGGCAAATTCAGTAAATCGGACAAAAATTCGCATTCAACATCTGCAAAAGAAAAGCCAAGTTTTGAAATTGACGATGTTGCATAGATCTTAACGAATTGAATCTAGAATTGTGTTTTTTGACTCACCAATATCACTATCTTTCATCCCATTAATTCTTCCGAAGTAATAAAGGGCGCCAAGAACTGAGAATTCGCCAACTAATGCTATTTCCTGAGGCATATAACCTACTCGAGGTCCTGGTATTCCTGAACCTTTTGAACGTGGGGTACCTCCCAGAACCCAGATATCTCCGCTATCCAAGTGGCGAACACCAACGACGCACGAAAGAAGAGTCGTTTTTCCACAGCCGCTTGCACCAAGGAGACCATAACTGAAATGCATGTACTGTTAGTACACTTAATTTTTCATGTGACCGTATCGAATTATTTTTAACGAAGCAAGCGACGAAATTACGTTATAAATTCAATAAGTTTGTAAAAAAAAATTATAAGCGTATAAGTTATGAACGAGCCAGAAATTCATTCGTGTTTATAATTATTCTTAATTATTTATTAATTCTTAGCTTTTAAGGTGCTCTTCAGAGAATTTAAATGAACAAAAATATCTAACCTTTCATAAAATGTATATTATATTTAATCGAACACACCAATCCGAATTAATTCGTAATTAATTGAAGCTTCACTTGATTTAAAAACAAAATATTTCACCATTGCTTAAAAACAGTTTTCTCGGTAGAATAAATATAAATATTGATTTCCTGATTTTATATATGGGAGAAATCGGTGAATTATGCAATTCACGTTGTGTCTTATACAATGACTATCTTCCATTAATTGACATCATTTCAGCGTACGAAATTTGAATTTTAAATTGACTTCTTTTTTGTTTACGCAAATCTGTAAGAGTAACGAAATTTCGATAATTTATAAGTCTCGAGAACTTGTTTACGACGTTGTGAACACGTCAACGTCTTGTTTACGACGTTGTGGCGTTGTGATTTTCCTTATTGATTTGAAAACTCCACTGGTTTTAAAAAATGTACAAAATAAGAGGTAACGTGTCATCGTGAACAATAATTCAGTCAGGCATATAAAACGTTTATCCTGTTCCAAGGATAATTTAATCAAAAAATAGCGAGTTCAATAAGATGTAGATAAAAACTGCAATTACTCATTACGTCAATTAATAAAAAAGTATCTTTTCTATTCATGAACAGCAATTGACACTTACAGAGCAAAAACGCGGCAACATTGTGAGAAAACATGTTGTGATTTTGCTTTAATTGTAACAATTGTTTTAGGTAAAAATGTTAATATACTGTTTATTTTTATCGATCTCTGAAATCGCATTCGTCAAAGCGATATTGCATCAATACAATATTGTGAAGAATAACTTTATCAGTTCTTTGTTTCTTAAATCCGTCTGAGCCCGAAAATCCAAGATTTATCAGTTGTTTACTGGTTCAATCGAATCGAGGTGCAAAGCATTCATGAATTCTTCATTTTTCGATCCAAATTAATCTTGATTACATTACAATTTAGCATTCTCATCATAATTAACGGTATTGTTGCGATTAAGAATAGAATCCTCTTTATATGATGTGCGATTTTTGCAATGTCAACTTTCAGGCTCGTCAATGAGCATTTTTCAGGTCAAGAAGATGATTTCGTAATACATTAATTTGCATATAAAAACAAAGAATTTAGAAATTTAAATTCTCAGTGCCTTGATTCCTTTGGTTGAATATTTTATTGGCTCCAAGAGAAAAATCACAAAAAATTTATCGTTTCTCGGGAGAAAAATATGTATCTAAAAGAAACGGAAAAGAATCAAGTTCTTACATGATACCCCTTGGCACGGTCATGTTCAAATCATTGATGACCGGCGGCATTTTTTCATATCTTTTCCGTGCATTCCTTATGACGATTGCCTCTTGCGCAACCATCTTGTACGTGCCAGTGTTCTCCGACCACTCTTCTGAAATAAATTAATAATTCATATCAACGTATAGTTTTTTTGAAATATAAAGACTCATAATTTGATATCTCGATTTTTCAACATTTTCAATAGTCTATACTCTTAAAAAACCAGTAAATTTCAGAACGAATATGGAATTGTTAATTTTTTAAATAAATTTATGTACTACAAGATTTTTCTTCAGTGTACATGAACAATGAAAATTTTTGGAACTATCTTTCTATGATGAACAAACAATCTTATCACCGGCCTATAAAATTGCTCATCTTTTGTTAATGATATTAAAAAAATCTATCTCGTGATAAATGGAATCGTTTTACTGGAAAAAAATCGGAGAACGGAGCAAAAAGGACTTGAATCTCTTGCGTCACCTTTTCCATTTTCATCTTCTGACACTTAATAATTTACGCAGAGATTTCAGTGATGCTATGCTTCAAGATATTCAATTAAGAGGACGTGTGACTTTAAACAACCAAAAAGTGTATGTTTACTTTTATTTGAGAAGAAGTGAAAGGATTTTAAAGATTCGGTGTCTTTGCATTTATTTATTTACTACTAGTGCTCAAATTGGAAGAGAAATAAAATAAAAAATGGTGTCTTAAGAGAGGTAAATCTTACAAAATTATTAAAAATTAATTTCATGTCATGTAGTTATTGTATGAACGAAGGAAACCGTTTTTAGTTAGATAATTTTTACTGTGGTACATCTTAGAGTCATCGTAAGTATTGTCTTCGAAGCAATAACAAAAGCCAATTTTATAACGCGGAGTAACCAAAGTGATGAGTGAACTCTCCTCTCATTACGCTCTAAAAGATTCCCAATAAGGCCGATCTAAGATTTAGGCCGACTGATATCCTTTATAAAATTTCACTTATTACGCAATAAAATACTTCTCATTTTAGCTTTTGAAAATAACTTTACTTCAGTTCTGCATGGAAGATAAAAATTAATAAATACCGCCCTCCTCTTGGACGCGTGGTTTTTTATTTTTTGGCTCTAAATCTTTTCGCTCTTCATCTTCGCCGTTCGAAATATTTAAAGTGCACGTAAACACCCTCGCAAAATGAATATAGTTTCGGTTAGAACCATACATATTTCGCTTAAAGATCATTAAAGAAAACATTTCGGACTCTCATCGTCAGAACCCAAAGGTCAGCAAAGTGGGATCGCAAAAAAGCCAATTGAACCCAATTTATTAAAAATGTTAACAACAACCTTATAAAATTGTAGCTTGATTAAATGAGGTAATGCTGCTTCGCATTTTGCAAACAGCAGAAAATGCATTGATGGATTGCGACGCTTTTTTGATTTTTTGCTATTTGTTACAATAGCGAACAAACAAATGCGAAATGATTGGATATTAAACCCATCTTGAATTGAATATCAATTATCATTGGATTAACAATTATTGTTCAAGAAAACAAAAAAAGAATAGTGTTTTTTCAAATTGTTATCAATCTAATCCTTACCCACTAAATTGCAAATTTCATCCAAACTTTCATAAAAAACATTTCTCGACATATCGAAGTGTAATGCGAAGAAATATTTCCATTTTTTCACAAATTTACAAATACGTTCATTTTGAATCAAGTGTTTTGAAAATTTCACAATACTGTTAACGTTTTTTTTTCAAACGACGTTCACTCTTTGAAAGTATATTACAACTATGCACTCTAGACATTCACCTAACACAAGAAATGCACTTTGCATTTTAAGCAATTATTAACTGGGAGCAGTGAATTTCGAGACCAAGGTAAAAGAATTTGCAACTGAAGCACTGTCAGCACATATGCATTAAATGAAATTAGTTCTTTGGTAACCTCGTATTTTTTGCATTGCATTTTCGTGCCCTAAAAAAACAAATAATTGCACAAGATTTTGTACATTTCTAACTTGTTTGCAAGAATAAGCACTAACATTGGCAAACGAAATCATAGAATTTCTTATTCAGCAGATGACTCACATAGAATTTATGGTGTGAAATAAAAGTCTGGTACACGTTAAAAGTGTTCTTGCATTTTTTTTATCATTGACTTGACGAGTTTTGCAACTAGGCGGTTCAGTTCATAGCGATACATCCTAATGAATACTTATCTCTATGATATTTTGCATGTCATATAATATTATCCCATTCCTTTTCTTAGAAGCATGCAATAAACTCTGTACGAATTCATTTTTTTCACAGGACGTAACACATGATTTACATCGCATTATCGCGGGGCATGAGAAAATTATAAAGTTTTTTTAATTCGTCATGATATTCAGGATCGATAAATCATTTACATTAAGTAACGAAATCTTTTATAAAAAAGTGTCATTTTAAGAACGATATTTACTTAACGAGACGTGAAGTGCTATTCTTGCTCAAGCACACGAAAGTATGTGAAATCAATGTTTCCGTTGAAAATTCACTTAGTCTTTTAACGAGCAATAGATTAAAAACCTGCAGATTCAGTCCAATGTTTGCTTCGAATTCTCGATTCTGCTACGAAACTCTCAAATTTGAATCGTCATAGGTCAGGAATGATTGTTTATTAGGTAAACCTACTATTCATCGTTCTTTTGTACACTATTAGAATGACGGTACAGCATGCTATTTGAACATCACTCGATTCGAAATAAGCACTCGACTACTAGTTTATGAGCAACAGGTCACTGTGCAAAACTGGTTGACGTTCTGAGGTAATTTAGCGCGGAGAAGCTAAATAGGTCAGGATCATGCGGTAGACGCTGAGAAGTTTTCAATTAAATTCCAGCGTTTTGGTCGAACTGAAATTGAGCATCCGGTGTTTTACCGTTACAAAAGGACCAGTTCAAGTCTAGACCCTGCCAAGGTTGCATGCACGCAGCGCTGAGACCCGAGAAAAACTGTAACTCTATAGAATAGGTAGGTCAATGTTCTCGTTGCAATAACCGCTCACTCGGAAGAATGTTGATATCACACGTGAATTGTGCCTCGAGCGTTTCGATAAAATAACGTAATTTACGGGAACTCGCTGATTTATTACGTAATATTGTTTTATTTCTCAAAGTTGGAATTTAAAAAACTATTTTTACAACGAAATTATTACTTTTTCAAAATATTTTTTAAATGTGATCCCAATTGCGAATAAATAGTTATGAGATGTAGCTCAGAATCTGAAATTTCGACGTAAAAACCGGTTGCGAGTGTCGACTTTTTACTACTTTTCCCAGCCCAACAAAATGTAGCGGTCTGATAATAATTGTAATGAATTCGTTTCAAAACTGGTAAACAAGTCTTTTAAAAAAACATATTAATATTGAATCAAAAGTCTTCATTTACATTGGATTATGGACAAACTCTATAAGATGTTCTTCAGTTCAAATTATGTAATAGTCTCTCAATCTATCATTTTATAACGGCAACAAATTGGTTGTATCTTTCCTCAATTTCATCTACGCACAAAACACTTTTGTTCTCGAATGATTTCGATTCGGAAATTACTTGACGGCGATAAAAATTTACGAACATTATATGTGCGTTATGAGTATGATTGTCCAGTACCACTTATGTATGAGTTTTCTAATTTCGCGAGCGGGAACGAAATATGCCACTCGTGTTTGGCGAAAGTCATGTCAATTGCAGTCTCCTTCATCATGTACAATAGGTAACTGACTTTCGCAGAATGTATCTGCCGTTGCAAATTGCTGCAAGGGATTGACAGCGAGTGCTCCGAGTTCGCAGGCTCCGTCACTCCGGAAAAACTCTTGGTTCAAAAAAAAATCAAACTGTACAAAAAGCAGTACATTTTCTTACGGAAAACTGGTATTTTTGAACGCCGTAAATTTAAATGCCGATCATAATAATTTTACATTGTAGTTTGGAATGTAGTGTTTTGTTAGAATAGTTGGCATTTATTTTTAATTGCAGTTTTACATTGAACGTTTAAATGTTACATTTCACGTCGTGTCTGTGAAACATTCAACTGCAATTTAAGTTCTTGACTTTTAAGTATTTCTCATGAGTTAACGTTACGAAATCCTTTTCGTCTTTGCACACTAGTGACCAATATCGCTTTTAATAATATCGATTTTTGTCCATATTTTTGAAGTGCAATTGATTTTCTTGAAAACTAATTTTTAATGGTATTAATATGTTTCTTAGCGTAAGAATTTTTCAGTTCAAAGACAATCCCAAACGCCTTTTATTTATTGTTTATCTCTCAATTCGAGGTGGCGGATTTCACAATGTTCCTCTCTTTCTACTGCAATTCGTGAGTTCTTTGACCGCAGAACGAAAGTATAATTTAAGAGTAGAATCACTAGTACTGAAATTCGTAAGATTCTCTCGCCAGATTTGTTCCGTTTTATATAATCATCTAAATCATGTAAATCATGTAAAAAGTTTGAAAAGTTTCCTCTTCGTCTAAGTACTGTAAATTGTTCTTTAACTTATTTAGGACTTCGATCTGAAAATTAATGTCTAATAAAAAGGCAATTTGGAAAGCTTATCTTCTTATTCCAGTTAATGCATTTCATGTTCACTTTGAGTCGTAATTTGCAGATAAATTTTTTGTTCGAATCAGGAGTTCGCGGGGATCAACATACATACACCTATTATTATTATTATCTGAACAATTAAAGCGCGTGCACATAACTAGTCAATTCATCGATTATCAATTTATCTTCGGTAGTTTATTCATTTGCACGTTTTCATGTGAATCACAATGACAGTAATGTACAGCATAACAAATTCCCATGAAAACATAGTTTATGAAGGATTATTTATTGCGTAATTGAACTCTACGCAAATAATTATTCATTTTATGACCGGCCTAACGATCACTAATCAAAACGAGGAAAACGATCGCATTATATTGAGACTACAGCAGACGCGATTTTGTTTTCCTCGTTTGGACTTTTATTTTCTTGAAATAGGCGTTTTTACGTAATGAATCATATAAGATTTCTACTTTTTCCCTCGATATTTTTAATATTCGGTGAATATTTCTTCCGTTCTTGCAATTTTCCGCATGAAAGACTCAAACAAAATGTACTATGAAATTATTTCTTTGCCTGGAGGGGGAGAAAGGGCACCGAATGTAGTCTTCAATTGCGCGTGCACGGCATATAGCACTCATGAATGCTTTCTTATACGTTACGACCTAGAAATTCAATTTTTATAATGTTTTATATGAAACAGATCCCTCGATACAAGTGCAACTTAATGAAATAATAATGGTTTTTGCAGGCAAGTTTTGAAAGAACCTCTTGAAAGCTTGCTTTCTCCTTCAAAACTATCTCCAAAGCAATATTTCGTGCTTGACTTTATAAACATGATAACAAAAATCAGAAGTTAAAAATCATGGTAAAAGTCATTCGAAAACGGAAAAAAAGGTCACGTATTTGGTTTATTTATTAACATCTCACGTGATGAAATGTAATGTATATAAAAATTGGTCAACGTTGCTGATAATTTGGAAGATAAACAGGAAGACTAGTAACTCACAAATCAGCAGTGGACGTGAAAATCAGTATGCTCTTGATATCCGTTAATTCTTGTTGATATATCTTTTCCTTCCAAAATGTGGTATTCCAAAACAAGTCACGTTTTTTATCCTTCTTTGTTTAAGAATTACGTTCCGCGATCCACTGTCACAATCGTTAATCAACCTGCTGCGATTTTATGCGTTAATATTTTGATTACGAACACTTTCGAACGTAAAATGTACGAAAAGCGTGAACACTGAAAAATGTTTATCACTTGAAACACGTCAATAGAATATTATGAATTGAAATAGATTTCGACTCCTTTTCTAATCTAATAATAGTTTCTGAATAATTCATTTCGCATAATAACAACACTGCAACTTAGTTCTAATTATGGTTCGCAAAATAATTGATTTAATATTAAATAATAATTTTCGAAGTATTTAAAGTGAATGGTCACGAAAATATGTCGCAGTTTTGAGTTATGCAACGAAGAAAGTCTATTTTTTGTATATGCCACGTTTCAAATCACTAACATTTCGTACACTTTGAATTTTATAAAATACACGAGTCAACAACTGTTCAGTTATCCCGTACTCTACGCTCATCCTCGAGTCGCATCCTCATCGCTATCACTTTGCTGACTGTTCTCTTTACATTTTGACATTGCGGTAGCGTGTACAGTTTATCGAAAAGAGGGGATTCGAATCTTCTCAGACCTCCTTTCTGAACACGACTCTGGATTCCGAAGAGTGTGTTTTCCTGCAGGCGTGAATGCGAGGTTATCTGCTGCCAGGGGTTTTCCTGCTAGAAGTTACAAAAGCCAGTTTTACTGCATATTCAACGTTTTTTTTACGTACATTCCGTGTTATGGGACTGAAAAACGATTTATCACATTCTGTGGAATACTCATCAACGTTTTTCCTCTTAATTTTGAAAAATTTGATTCAATGAGCAAACTTTGAACGAAAAAATGAGCAATTCTGAAATGTATTGTTTACAATATTTATATTTTTACTTTTAAATACTCGCGAATCACGGGAAAATGTGGCCTGAAAATATATATGAAAATTTTTTAAGTTACTATTTACAGCGGTTATATAATTTTTAATGATACAATAAAAATGTGTACATTTTCATAGCAATATTAATCGAAACCGTTAATGTAATGTATTGTTATCGACCCAATGACATAATCAAGTAAAGAGAAGCACCCAAACTGTCTTCTTTCTTTGGAAGCCTTATTATGTACCCCACCCATTATTTTAATCCCTCAAGCTTCCAAACGAACCTTCTATGCTCTTCATATCCAGTTGCTTCTTTTTCCTTTCGATAATGTAGTGGATCTCTCATAGAGAACTTTTGAATTGTTACAGTTCAATGTATAATCTTGTTACATCGGTCTGAAATTTATGTCGAGTGAAATATTGTTAGTGAAAAAGTGATTTGCCCAATTAAATCAATTCCTACATGGCTCATTTCCAACTTCATTCTCGTTTTTTTTTTCATTTTTTCATTTTTCATGAACATCTCCCAATTTTCATAAATACATTTGAAATTTACAACTCTTACATTTGCTCTCATTTTACATCAAAAAAATGTCTGGGTGTTCGTTGTCAGTATAATTTCATAAAATTTTAGATGTTGTCGATTTATGATATGATTTATTTTTTAAACACGATAACAATGAATACACGAAAATAGTTGGTGCAAGTGATATGAAAAGAAAGTTGTTAAAAAGATGTAAGAGAATAATTTGTTGACCCACGTTAATATATTTGTTCGAACATGTTTTTAGAGTATAAATACTTCAGACCGGAATACGTAAAAATGATTATCGCGCTGATACTGACATTATGGACCTGCATGGTGACAACGTATGAGCTACCTGTGCAATACCCACCATGTTTTTTCAATCCTCTGTGCACGTGTTCTAAAGTGATACCCGATTTAGGAATTGTTTCCTGTTTAAACGTACCCATGCCTCGAATACCACAACCTATAAATTCGTCAAAAGTTTTCATGCTGCAGCTGGAGAACAACGGACTACGCATTCTTCAGCCACAATTTCTCATCAATACTGGTCAGACTCGATTACAATTTAGTATATGACTTTTATTTGAATTGTACCGAAATTTTGCTCGGTTTGTTTTTCTTGTTAATTTCAATATAACAAATTTTTGATATCGTTTGCTGAAAGTATTTTCGGCGTTGTTTTTGTGATTAGTAAATGCAATTTTGGGTTGTGGAACATTTGATTTCAGGTTTATATAAATTGCAAATTAAGCATAACCCTTTATCGGATATACCGGATGAAGCATTCTTGGGACTTGAGAGGTCTTTGTGGGAGCTTGAGTTACCCTACAATCGCCTGTTTACAATACCGAGCAAATCTTTTAGGCATTTGCAAAAACTTCGACTTCTTGATTTGACAGGTACGATCCTATCAAACAAGAATTTTTCAATTACATTGGCAACATTTTAACAACATTTTTTATATTATAAAATACCAGATAACATTTTCAATTCAATAACCGTATTGTTGTATCCAAAAGACTCGAATTTCGCGAGCGAAGACCCAGATTTGTTTTCAGAATACATTTCGCGGCTCGAGTAATGCATTTTATAAATATAAACGATTCGTATCAATTGTTGCTTATTTCAATAAAATGTTTGAGTTGCTTTAGCGATTAAATCTTTTTTGGAATAATATTTTAACTTTCGTACATTAAACTTTCATACTTTTACTTGCTGGAACAAATAATTAAACGAAAGTCTCGACTTTCGCTCCCAAACTTTTGTTCTTTGTAAAGAGTACCTACTGCCGGAAGACGGATAAATTGTTCGCGAATTATGTCTACATTGTGCAGTTTTTTATGTGAATGGCTTCATAACGATTTCTGAAGTATGTATTTAACAGGTAATCAAATATCCCGCGTCATGCCCGAACATTGGCGAGGGCTCGAAAACTCGTTACAGATATTACGACTCGGAAAGAATTCTATCGACAAGTTACCTGCCGATGCGTTCGTCGGACTTTCGTACTTGGAATTTTTGGATCTCCATGAAAACTGTCTGAAAGAAATTGACCCTTCGGTATTCCGGGATGGCATGGCTCACTTGACTCATTTCTATTTGAACGACAATCAATTGACTCATATTCCTTACGCACAACTGTCGTCTTTGAAGCGTTTGAAAGAATTAGATTTGAGCTACAACCGAATATCACGAATTTTGCAGCCACACATAGAAGGCGAATCACACGGTCTTCAAATGTCCCTTGATATCTTGCATCTCGATTACAATCAGATTGATACTCTTACGGTCGATTCATTTAAACATTTCTATAAAGTTAACAAAACGTACATGAACGGAAATCCATTAGTATACATCGAGGTAAGACAATAATTGCAGCTCTTTCGATCGAGAATTTTTAAATTGCCATTCATTTTCAGGAGGGTGCATTCAGAGACTCGAGAATTCGAGAACTTTACTTCCCAGACTGCAGATTGTATGACATTAATTCAGCTAATTTTGCTGGTTTAGAATCGTCGCTCGAACTTATTGATTTCTCTGGCAATAACATTACTGAACTGCCGCATCACTTTTTTCAAGAATTCGATTTCTTGAAAACTGTTATTCTTAAAGAAAACCACATAGAGACGTTTCAACCAGGTACGTTTTTTTTATTTATAAAAACTGGAAAAATTATATTGTTACTGTTACTACTTCGTCAGTTGATATTTATTTTCTGAAACTATGAAATTTTGTAAAATATAAAGCGATGATAAAATGTCGACAGTCACTGACCCAAGTTTATTTTTTAACGAAGACATGTTTTGATGTAAAAGTTCCAAATGCCCAGAAATGAACCGTTTTGAATGGATTTTGGCCGACGTAAATCAAATTATAATTTAATTATGATTGTTTCTATTTAAATTTATACTTCGCATACAACGCGTGAAAGAACATTAAATTTCAGAATTTAGAAAACATTCGTTTTTTACTTTAAAAGAAATGCATTTAATTGTATGAAATTGTATTATAGAAAAGTAAGTCATGCAGATCAAGATTATGATGATTGCATTGATACCAATGTTTATGAAAGTATATATTCAGAACCATTAAATAATTCCTATCTTTCTATATAAAACTTTGTCATTTTTCATAATTAAAAAAACTCCAGTTCCCCTGTAACTGTATGCTTGTGAATTAGCAAAAAAGTTAAGAATTACAATTATTCCTTACCCCAACTGATCTTCCGAATTTTTATGAATAAAAGATATTCTGAAATTAGATTTTAACTTTATAAAATGTGATTTAGAATTAAGGTAAATGCTCCAGTAATGGCCAGTGTACCAGTAATGGCTAATGTTTATTAAAAGAGGAGCCAAAATCGGTGTTTTGGTGATTTTCGATGGAAGTATGTTTTTAGCACGAATTTTCAGGTCTAATGAATGAAAACGCTGGCTATTACTGGAGCAAAGGTGGCCATTACTGGGGCATTTACCTTATGCTATTACAAAAAAAACATTTTGGGTTTTCGTATAGATAAGTCCCCGGATAAAGGTCCTCTTTTTAATGTTACAAACGTAAAAAGTGTACGAAAGGAATTGAAAAAAAATATACCTACGAATTTTTATGTTGAGTCATTTGGAACTTTTGCATGAAATAAAGCATCGTAACATTTTTGGAAAATGAGTTCTAATTTTGGACGTAGCTCATTCTTAAAATAAATAATTAAATCAGTAATATTTTATACAATATTTATATAATTTTGTATGTATTATGTCTAGATATTCCTTCTTCTCAAAATTCAAATCCCGATAATCACGATACTAATTCAAATTACGATAGTTATTCAAATTACGATTCTCATCCAAATTACGATTCTCGTCCAAATTACGAGTCTCGTACAAGTTACGAATCAAATTACGACTCCGACGAACCTCGTAAGTTAAATGAAGTAATATTTTCAATTTTCCATCGCTGTAATTGAGTCGACTAGTCGAGAAACCCTGACAGAACACTGCAAAATAATGTTTTGCATACAAATGACGTCAATCATTATTCATTACGAGCCTTTACAACTTTAACCGATTATGTATGTGCGTTATTACCTCGAAAAAATTCTAAAAACTAAGAAACTGCTTAAAATACAGTTTCCGAATTCTCTTGCACATTGAAATATTTTTTACATTGCAAATCTTTAACATTGAATAAACGTTTAATTCGCCGTCATTTGACATTTTTGTACATAAATAGCATAGTGCACGATTTCAATCATTGAATCATAGTTTATAGTTTATAGACGTTTATTCAACGTTATTGTTCTGTTGGGGAAATGCATTTCCTCATACTTTTTCGTTATTCATATAAATTCGCTTTAAATTTAACGAGTTGCATTCTTTTTAGTTGTTTCAATATTAAAAAACTGTATATGCTGTTCAAATACATTGAATTTACGATTTATAGAAATCTTCAACGGTTTTCAATATTCCCTCTATAATTTGGATTTGAGTGGGCACGACAATGCAGTTGTATCACTTCAGGATTTGCGACGAATGCGAAATCTCCGTACTTTGTGTCTTTCGAAAATGTCTGCGTCTTCGTTATCATCTAATGATTTTACGGAATTTGGTATGGACATCAAAGAGTTGCATATCATTCGAAGCAACTTGGAATCGATCAAAAATCATGCCTTCACTCATGTACGAGGAATCAAGTACTTGGATTTTTCCGAAAATTCCATTTCTTCGATCGAAGACGAGGCTTTTTACGAGGTTTTTAATTTTTTTTTCATTTATCGATGACTCGGCATTTATTTATTACTTTTTTCTTCCGCAGGTCGGAAATTCACTCGTAACGTTGAAAATATCTCACGGGTTTAAGTCGTCGATGAATGAACTTCCAAGCAAAGCATTAAAGTTTCTTAGCAACCTACAACATTTAGATTTTAGCAATAATAAATTTCATTCGATGCCCGACACGTCTTTTCATTTTTTGAAAAGGATAAGACGCATTGAATTACAAGATAATGAAATAGAAAAAATACACAAGGGAACATTCCAAGTGAGTATTTAATTAAAACCAAAACTTTCGTGTAACTAATCAGCAAACGATTCCAGGGGGACATACATTCCGTTCTTGAAGAAATAAATCTGGCTTACAATAAAATTAAGAGTCTACCAACCCATACTTTTGTCGATCTGGCGTCTCTCATGACCATAAATCTTGCTGACAATAAAATCGACACACTCGAAAGAAGGGCATTTATGAATATAAATAAATTGAAGTACATCAATTTGCGTGGTAACAAAATCAAAACTCTGGATAGCGAGGCGTTTCAGGTATGACAAAATAATCCGTAACATTTGGAATTAATGTAGCATAAATTTGTGTTTATTTTTTGTAGAATTTGCCAGATCTCGAATTTTTGGACGTAGCTTACAACGAAATGTACGAGTTCGATTTCGACGCTTTCGATCAAGTTGGAACTTTGGCATCCTTTAAAGTGAATGCAAGCCACAACATAATCACATCATTATGGATGAGTAACACATCGTATGCTCCACCATCTGGCAGTAGGTAGAACTTAATATTTACACAAGGTCCGACCTTCGACGATTGATTAACCCTAATTCCAGATTATCACATTAAAATACTAAAGGCTCGCCGCAAAAAGTGTAACACTAGAACGTTACAAGTTTCAGCATTCTCGCGCATAAATTATATATTGCAGACTTTTTGCGGTGACGAGTTCAAATATTCAGACTGAACAAAAAGAAGTTGGACATAAAAGTGTCGTTCTTATTCTCTTTCCAGTTTCTGTAATCTTGCAATCCAACATAAAGGTTCTAGACTTCAGCTACAACACGATAGCAGATATAGCGAAGAATTATTTCAAACCCATCGAGTACTCATTGACGCATCTGTATTTGTCGCACAACCAGCTGACAAACGTAACACAGGCTGTCTTTGGTAACTTGCCACACTTGCAGTGGCTCGATTTGAGTCATAATAACATCATGGAAGTAGATTTCGACTGCTTCCGTAACTCGAACAACATACAAGTAATGCAACTTCGGATAATTGACCTGGAACTGTTGATAAATCCAATTATCGTGCTTTTAAAGAATGATCTTTACAGGTTCTTCACTTTTCGTGGAACAATATAATGGACATTCCTGTGGAGACTTTCCGAAACTTGAAAAAACTTCGCATCGTTGTTCTGTCTCACAATAAACTTCGCACATTACCGGATAATCTATTCGCCGATGCTCAAATAGAAATGTTGGATCTGTCTCATAATCAGTTCATGAGGTTACCAATTAAAGCATTGTCGTTGACATCAATTGGTAGTCTCACGACGTTCGACATGTCCTGGAATTCTTTGTCAGGAGTTCATAGTACAGATGCCATCTTCCGCCTTAAAGTACGTTGTTCAAACGAATCATGAAATCAATATAAACCTCTTCAAGTATGACATCTTTCACCGTTCTTTTCTAGGGTTTGGCTTGGCTAGACTTTTCCTATAATCGCATGGTAAGACTAGACGATGGAGTTTTCTCCGATCTTCCATTCTTAACGCACCTAGACCTAAGTCATAACAAACAACTTATCCTGGAAACTCGTGGAAGAACTTTTCGCGGGTTGGAATATAGTCTCCTGTATCTCGATTTAAGCAACATTTCATTGCTCAGTGTAAGTACTTGAAATATTCGTTCACTGAAACCTTGCTCGTTGAAATGTCTGGGGGCTCTGGTCAACGCGCGAGTAAGAGATTATACCGTCTAATCCGCAGCTTAGGCTTTTAAATTTAGGGCCGTATTTCAATGGTGCGGGTGCCTTCGTGTGTCTCTGTTAAAGCAAACTCTGGCACCAGTACCTATGTACGGTACTGGGCCGAAGCTCGAACTCGAGACCACTAATTGAGCGAACGTGCTTCGACCGCGAGCGAGGGAATTATCATTCCAACGTGTGGGAATGCAACGAGCGGGGTTTCATATTGTCTTTTTCGAGTTTGCAATCTTTTGTATCTGTTCCGATAAGAACAGGTACAAAAGATTATTCCAACGTGCGGGAATGCAACGAGCGCGGTTTCAGTGTATTGCAACCTTTTGTACTTGTTCCGGTAGGTACCAGATCTGTCATTCCATCATTTGCGAACACTGCACCTTGCCCATAATGAATTGGCTACGGTACCGGCAGAAATGGCGTCGAATTTAACAACTTTACACTATCTAGATTTGAGTTACAATGATTTGAGCGTTATTCCTATAATAACTCATACTCTACCGCAACTTAAATGGCTCAATCTAGCACAGAACCCCATCACAGCAATAACCAACACAAGCTTCTTGGGGGTGACGGAGACTTTGGAATATCTAGACATCCGTAGATTATCGTTGTCTGTTTTTGAGGTACGATGTATAAAACTCGTTTTGATTATGACAATGATACAAATAATTGTCCAACTGTTTTATTTCGTGTGCAGACTGGAGCGCTATGTAAAGCGTCGAAACTTCGTACTTTGCTGATAACAACTTATAGCGAAATAAGGCACTTTAATTTGCCAAACATTTTGGAATATAATCATGGGCTTCAGCATTTATATATCGAGGTAATCGCCTGATCAATACGATTTTGAGACTTTCGGAGAGAACAACTTGTTAACACTATAATATTAGTTGAAGTTCTCAATCATTTTTTATTTTTTAACAAATTCTTTTAGTTCTAGTACATCTAGGTCACACAAAAAAAGTTGAAGTTGAGTAGTTCACTTCAGTTCTCTATGAGAAAATAATTTCTGTAAAATTGTTTGAATACAATGGGAAAGAAGAAAGGAAGGAATTCTTTTGCAGTGTAATTTGATTAAGAAAAAGAAATAATTATCATTGATAAAAGTGTAATTTCATGGAGAAGTTTTGTCACAGCTCAAATTAAACTTTATAGTTGCAACTCACATTTATTCAATTTGTTAAAAATAAATTAAAAAATGATTATTCAAAAGTAAAATTTCAAGAGTTTCACATTACTCAGATCAAAAGAATCGAACAACGAAATGTAAATAATACAAAATACAAACACAGAATTATTATAAATAATTCTTACCTTCTTTTTCCCGTTTGCCGCAAGATCTTTTTGTGCGTGATTTTTTCCCAAAATCACAAGTGTGTTTTTGATTTAAAACTTTTCTGTGCAAAATAAATTCGATTTACATATTCACAGGTGACGAATGAAACTAATTTGGAGAAAGAAATGAGAGGGAGATTTCCCGTGAAACTCCAGAATTTTACCTTTAGTGGTAGAGCTTTGAAAAGCATCCACGTTGATATTTTAAAAGTTGGTAATTTGTCATATTCTGGATCCGGGAAATAAAACGTAAAAGCTTTGACGAACGAACTTGACTTTTTATCAGGGGATGAGAAGCCCACGGCTGCATTTTGGCATGTACAACACCAGTGTTGCGGTGGTCCCGAAAGAAATGTTCCATCACGCAGAAAAAGTGAAGAATGTTACGATCGACATTCACGACAGTGATATGAAAACTGTACATAATCCATCGACCAGTTGGAAGCCTGGTGTGCCGGGGAAAAGATTTCTCATGAGTTTGAGAATTAGAAGGAGCAACGTGAAATGCGACTGTGACATTGGGTATTTAAAACGACAATTTTGTAACTTACGATTCATAAAAATTTTAATTTTCACGACTTCATAATTCATCGTTTATTCCAGATGGATTGAAATTTGGCAAAGGAAACAAAGGCAATATCAAGAGGATAGATGTAATTCAATGTACGGGTACAAACCGTTGATGATGGACACTCATCAAAATCGTGATTACGAGCAGAACGAATTTGAATGTTGGAACAACGGCTGGGACGACGACTTACGAGAATCGTTTTGTTTAAACAAGAGCAACAAATCCGTCGCAGAAGCTTTCAAATCAGACATCGAATGCAGTTGGAGTGGATCTTCTACCATTCGTTTAAATCTCTATACACTTTCCATTGCGGCAATGACCATTTTTTATTTATATCGATACGATTGAACTGTTCAACGTACCTTTGGATTTTTTCCATTGAAATCCATGATATATTGACAACAGCATTTTTATACAAAAGGATTTCGTTTTTTTAATTGAAGATGTATCGATAACTCGACGATTCTTCTATGGACGTTGCAATATTTTTCGTTTATAAGATGAAATCAATCACTTCACTTGCACTATTCTTGCTAGACTACCCCATCACTTTTATTCTTAAAATTTTAAAACAGCGTTGTACGCAATTTTCATTTTCCGAATCCTATTGCAATAATAGTTTATTTTCATTAACAAAATGAACACTATGTATCAAAAATTTCAAATACAATGTTATAATGTAATAAATACATACATAAGTAAACTAAAATTATGTAATAGTCAAATATTTAATCTTTTATAATGTATAGTATTTTGATCCTTGAATTAAATTAAATAAAGTTTGAAATTAATAGACCGTTTACTTGAATCATTAAAAAAAAGTAAAACAAGGCAACATCAATTGGGAAACAGATATATATAATATAAACATTTTTTTATTCAAACGTATGTTCTTACATTTACACAGTACAAAAAATTATACTCGGAACCGTCGGTAGCGCAACGGTTCATAACTGCTGTGACTGGGGGCGACCGATGATGGGCATCTTAGGATGCTAACGGAAGAAGAAGTAACCTTATCAATCCATTCCAAGACTAATCGTACCATTACAACTATCATAATCATTACAGTTTTTCAAGAAAACAAAAGTTTGTACAAGTTTTCGTCTGATCCAATCTGCCCCCAACGCACGGCCGCACACTTATCCCCATAATCTCACTTGCTTTCTTAACACACGTTCAAACAATCACACTCATAGTTTCTCTCTGTAATCACACTTTTCGTCAACATTTAAATACCATATCAATCGTAAAATTGTTACCAGAATCAGAATATCGATAATAATGCGCTAACTAAGCAGTAATGTGCTCTCCATTAACCTAAGCACACCTTACTCGATCTTCATCATATTTATATGTGCATATGTAGTTTTTACATACACGCCTATGTATAAATGTATAATATATTTACAAGTAGCAACATAATAATACACAAAGTGCGCATCATCTACAACTTTATACACCAGCCCGTATTCTCGTTACGCTCATAATCATCATTACCGCCATCGTTATTTCTTCGAACAAGTCGTTGTATGCTAGACAATTATTGAGATCAGAGGAATAGTTTATTCCAGAATCGGGTATCGCGAATTTAGGAACTCGCTGACGCGCCTTTCTCGACATTGGCACTTAAAGAAACAATTTGACGCACGTACATTCAACTCGCGACTGTCAAGTTTACCAACTACGCTCGCATCTAAGTTTAGAGTCTAGCGAAGAGGAACATCGAATCCATTAGCACGAGTCTCGAATAGCACCGTGAAAAACAGTGACATCGAGAGTCAGTTATACACGGATTGTACTTGGTCGCGTCCCTCTCGATCATCAAGCGCTTATTCATCTCTCAACACCAAGCATCTGTGTCTCATCTCATTTTGTGTCTACACTCATTACAATTTTCTAGAGTACAGTAACAGGCACAATACAATGAATTTTCGACAAAACTTTGACAGTTATGATGAAGGGTCCTTCCGGTATCACAATGTCGACTTTCCTCGATAGAGAAAAACGAAAAAAAAAAAAAGAATTTCAAAAGCTACAGAGAAATTTGCGGATTTCATATCCGACTGAAAAAAAAAAACTTAAAGAAACGCATGAATGAAATAAGAAAATTGATTCGGATGACATCGAAATGTATCACAAAAGAAAACAAAGTTCTCCCGGCACTCGTATTGGGTGGCCGGTTTTCATTTGTCCAGGATTAAGCGCGATGGTTCAGTTCGCGAGAAAGCTCAACTCCGTTCGGGTCTTCCGACCCTGCGCGCCCACCCAACGCTATGTCTGCTCCTTGGCCTTGATCTCTGAAGTCTTGCTGATCTTCGACAGGATTTCTTCTTTCGCATTTGTCAGCACGGTTATAGAATCCTTGACCACATGATAGATAATATTTTTAATCTGCAGCTTGTCTTCGTGGTTGGTGTGTGTGTCTGATAGGGCACGGAACTCCTGCATTAGATGGAAGCAGTGCGTCACGTTCTCTGGGGAAACAAAATCTTCCGCAACTTTTATGCAATTGTGCAAGTTGCGAACCTGGTGAGGAGCACCGGCTGGAATAAACACTGCATCACCCAAACACTGCACTATCGCATATCTGAAAATACAGAATTTGACATTTAATCAATTCGTCATGATAAGAGCAAACATTAAATCATTAAATACGCATAGAATGCTCACCCTTCAACGCCATACTCGCGATACAATCGCTCTCGCAAAGGTCCGTCGAGGTAACAGCTTTGATCGTGAATGGGATCGTGATGAGGTTCCAAACGAGCGCCACGTTCCAAAGCCACCGCGTTCAAAAGATCTCGAATTTTGTCCGCATCGCGAGCCGAGTAAATGTGCCACAGGGCACCAGGAGCCTCTCCTGCGTCACGAGCTCTTCGACGTGTTAAAATATCACAGCCTGCTTCATCTATCGCTCTTAGTGCCTCTGGAATACGAAAAAATCACGTCAGTTAAAAATTTAAATAAAAAGTACCAAGAGTTTTCATCTCATCTCCAACTGTTATAAACTTTTGTACAAAAAAAAACCAATTTACCTTTTATGTGTTCATCATTGTCTCCATCCTGGGGAATTCCCACATAGACCATAACATTTACTGCATCTGAGATATCAAGGTGCAAGTTTGTTGTGCCCTTATTTGGATGCATCGCTGAGCCATAAGCATTATACATTTTTGGGCCAAGATCTGGTTTGACGTATCCAAGTGGTAATCTGCTGGCTAGATTAAGTCTTCCACTTCTGTGTGTGTACTCGGTCAATGGCAGGGCTTTCATAAGATCAGCAAATCTCGATGGCAGAATCTCTGCAAAATCGTCACCCGGCGGCCAGTCTTTTAGTTTTAGAAGCATCGGATTTCCCTTGTCGTCTTTTAGCCTCTTCGAGAAATGCTCGAAGCCATCCCAAAATTTGCGCATTGGCTGATTCGGCACCAAATTCCCTGTCATGCAGTTGATTAAATCGTTCTTCTCATCGCCAAAATCACGAGAAAAAGAATCGGGATGCCACAGGTCCATATCCATGGACTTGGAGACATCGGATACAATGACAGGCTGGCCCCTTTTCCATTGATCCTGGAAAATTCTGTAGTTGTTCGGGTTGTTAGTATCATGGAGCCGTAAGAGTTTTCCATCGCATAGCCACGAGTGTGGCACATCCGGGTAAAGCATAGAACTTTCAGTCATCGTCATTATCCGAATCGGTATAGGCTCCCTTCCACGTTGAGTCCATTTGTAGCGACGCACGAAATACTTCAGTTCCTTTGGCTTCTCGTCGCCCATGCAATCATCCGTTCCCTCCTTATCGTGTTTCGCATTCTGACCAATTACGCTGGATATCACTTCGTCCAATGTGTCCAACTTCGATTTTTTCCCGCTCTTTGTCGTGGTTGCCGTTTGCCCTGTAAATATTTCATAATTAATTTTCACGTTCCAATTTCAAATAAAAGTTCTGTACTTAGTTTATCGAATGAATGAAAATAAATTTAAAAATAAAACTCACCACCGGAAGTGTTATTCGATGTGCTGTTGGCAGTCGGCGATGCGGCATTGTTGCTATTATTTGTTGGAGAATTCGAGCGCGATCCACTCCCACCATTGGATTTGTGCGAGGGCCTGATTAAAAGTTCCCTCAATGTGGAGTAATTTCCTTCGCGATCCTCTTCGTCAGAGTCAGAACTCGAGCCACTTTCGTTTTTGTCTTGATTCTGGAGTGCAACATCCGCCAACCAATTCAGGGGTGAATTTTTCTCCTCCCCATTGACTTTGCATTCGGATGATCCATTCGCCTCGCTCGACTTTTTATCTTCCTTCAATTCTTGCTTGTTCGTACCATTTATCATCGGTACGCTGTCACCTTTAATCATGTTCTTTAGAACATCGTTAACTGGGATGGGCGTAATGAGAGAGCAACTACAGTGCTGCTGGATGCCCCACTCGGCGCGAGACTCGTGTAAGCGTTTTCCTAAGAGGTACAAACTGTCTCCTGCGATGATCTGGATCATCATCAAGCACTCTGGTACATGGGCCTGACGACTTGTACATAGGAGCCATGTAAAATCATCCCGATCCTTAGCGCTCCCCCCCCAAATCTTTGTAGTGCCATTTTTCCGACTCTGTAAAAATAATCATTATTTATTAAAATGTTTTTACTACACTTATCAAAAATAGTTTTATAATTTAATAATCAGTGTTAAAAAGCTCGTTATAATTTTATGCTATCATGGAGTTTCAGACAAATTTTTACATCATTTTCTTCAATAAAAAAATGCAAATGAAAGTTTGTAGTAGAAATGAGTAATTACTTTATAACAGTCGATGCAAACGACGAAGCCGCATTTTCCACAGGCCCAATGGTAGTTGAACAGAGTGGTCTCGCAGACATCACACAGCTCTCGGACTCCTTGAACGACTCGTTTCCAGGCAACTACCCCTTCTACAATTGTCAAGAAATATAAAAGTAGCTGGCTTTAGAGGTTAAACTTGACAAAGTAAAACAAATCGCCAAGTAAATTACTGTGAAGCATTAAATTAGTAAAAGAATTTGTGACAATAAAGGTGGCAAGAAAAAAATTGGTGCATGAGGTGCAAAGAGAAAATCAAAACTACCTTCGCCCATATGCTCTTTAAAGGCATTTTGCTCTTGATGATACAAGTCACAAAATTGATCCCCGACCTGACGCAACAGCCGATGTGCCATCTCTAGATCCAGTTCCTCTATCTCTTTGCCACTGTCTTTCTCGCTCTTCTCTCCTTTCTCCTTTTTGTCGCTGCTCTGGTTGTCTTTTCCTGGTAACCAAAGCCGCAGGTCTTCCTGTAAAGTGTCATTACTGTCCAAGTGTCTTACGCTCGTACATGTACGAGTTTAATCTCTACCCTTATTGCCAATTTGTTTTAAATTTAAATTTTGTCAACCATAAAAACCCGCATCTTCAAAACTAGAAAATTTGAATCAATTAAGAAGAAAAATATTAACGTACCTCCAAAGGATCTTTATGAGGATCGCAAAATCCTGCGATAGCGAGTTGCCCATTCCTTGTATAACGCAACCTCCGGAAAGCATAGAATCGACAGAAAACATTGTGAGGAATATTGCTGATTCTGCTAGACGACAGTCGACATTCCCGGCACTTGTGCAACTTGGGAGCCAGGTGGTTGCAGAACCCATCTTGTAGCCAACTCTCTCCAGTTTTCTTCAATTGCGCGACCGAGGGCTTGAAAAAAAGATCGCTTCGGCCACTTCCTCCGCTGCCCCCGCCTTGCCCGTTTTCCCCGGCGCTCGAGTTGTTCTCGTCCTTACGCTCCTTTTTTGGACGCGATTGCTCCTCGCCACCGGCGTCGCTTCCTTTTGACGCCTTTGGTCTTCGGCCGCGCTTTCGCGGCTCCTTGTTCCCTGTTTACACGAAATAACTCTTTTTTCAATATTCATTTGACTCAAACATTTTTTAAATTCAAATTCTCTTTACAATCAGTGTTAAAAAGCTCAATAGTTGATCATGGATAATCAAATAAGGATTTCATCATGTTTGTTTATTCGAGTCAAATCTTTACCGGATCCCTCATTTTTTTAAGATTGAAAAATGAAATTGAACGAAGGTGGGCAGGACAAAGCAAAGCACTTACCCTGAGCAAGTGAATAGCTAGTTCACTTGACGGGAAGTCTGCTTATAAGGAGCTACTACGTCAACTAACCGTTTCCCGAGGCGTTGTTCGAATTGGCAGTCGTGGTGCGCACCCTGGGAGGTGGTTGTTCGCTTGCATCGCTGGCAGAGCCGGCTTCGCTCTCGTTACTCGATTCGCTACCTGCCACTGCCGCGGCACTCGGAGCCGGCTTTTCGTCTTTTTTCTTTTTATTATCTTCCGCCACAGCCTGCTGCCTGCGAGCCGCCCCCTTTTTTCGCTTGACCTAAAAAAAAAAGCAATTTATCAAATAGTTCATGATTGCTCTCCGGTCAAATCACTTATTCCGTTTTCTTCAAATAATCAGTGTTAAAAAGCTCAATAGTTGATCATAGATAATCAAACGAAAAACTTTTTCATCATTTTTTTAATTTGCTGTTCTTTAACAAAACAAAACGTAAATTATTACATGCAATTTATCAAACGCTGTGATTGATGACATCGAATCGTTATTAAAATTTAGAAAATGCTTGAAAAATTGAATTCAATTTTAAAAAATTTCATTTTTATTTCTTCCGAAAATCTCAGTTTTCATAATAAATGTTTGAAAAACGGATTTGTTTACTGTTCTTAATAGTATTTGCAAAGATTGAATAATTATAAATGAAACGAGATGCGATGATTCACGAGCGCACAACGCCAGGAAACTCGGCATTAAAAATGGAGTAAGCGGCGGCTCTAGAAAGTGAGGTTACGCGACGATCCGATAATCACTTGTCGAACATCGCGTTCGTTACATGGTTCAA